>JAAXNX010001380.1:0-18238 GCA_036491905.1 Folsomia manolachei | reverse complement strand
CCCTATGCACACCCCACGGTCATATCCTTTCGAATGAGCCATCCCCGAGCACTGTGAGATGAATACCCACGATTTGTATAGCCCGGACACACAACAGATTAGCACATTTATTAATATGATGATTATCACATTGATCAAAATTAGGCGTATCAACACCACGTTATTTTACAATAAGAACTGGAATGAATTTGAAGTTGAGTGTTGTGCCTCTGCATCTATTTTGGCTAATGAAGCAGAATTTACTCATTTTCTCATTCAATCACCCAAACCACTTCCCTTCACACAATAACATAAAATGCCGTGAAAATCACTTAGTGAAATGCAATACTGTTTGATGGATAATGAGAGAAACTATTTACGTGGATTGTGCCAATTTTTGGGGTCATGTATTCAGAGAAATTCAGTCAACAAGGGTACAGTTTGATTTACTGTAATTCGCTTTATGATTTCCGAGCACTTTGATTGAATGAAATGAAAAGGAACATTTCATGACAATAACGCTAAATTGATATTACTGCTGGTCGAGTTCTATTCAAGTTACTGGATTTGGGAATTTCATTAGGCAGATATTACTGGACTGGTTGCCTAATATTTGGGTCACCAACAAATACAAAGTTAGGAGTATTATTTAATGAAAGACAAGATTTTTTCATTGTGATGCAAGCAATTTCTCGATACACCCCATATTTATGATACTTTGACTGCTTGTAAGGAAATTAAGATTAGAATTAACTCTTGAATGAAACTAATGATATTGTAATGATACTTGTTACGGAAGAAAAGCAGTGCCTTGGGGTTATGACAAAAATTATCTCTTGATGCCTGTTGCACACTGAACTTTGTTTAAGGAGACGCGAACGCAACGACACACCTTGTTCATGAAAGTTGTTCCCACGCCACCACATAGATAATTATTTAGTAAATGCTGTTTTGGTAAAGGGGCTAAAAATAAAGTTAGTAAAAGGGCTGAAGGCAATTCCTTCATAGCATTTCAAATTGCAATTTTGATTGAGAATTTGATTAAACCCCATCCTACGACTGACTTGAGGAGCTACGAGTATTCAGTTAACGCAAAGGCATGTCAACAAATAAGAAGCAGAGGACAAGCACTAAAGAGTGCGGAGGTGGAGAAAGTTCGTTGCGGTGGTTGTGGCTTTTTTGCCCTTGGCCACCTCTAAATACACTATTAACCGGTAAAGAAAAGTGCATGAAGCATGAGTGTGAAGGTAATCAACTGTATTTCGCCTAAAAGTCCTCCACTCATTGGCTCCTTGGTTGGTGTCCATCCATCCATCCATACCCGCTCTACTCCAGATAAGTACAAGTGGAAGTAAGTGGTCGGATGTACTTAACTTAATAGCTGATTGTTAGGAGGAGAGTGTGTCACACTATTTTCACTCCAAAGCATTTAGGGAAGTAGGAATGTAGAAAAAAGTGTTTTTTGCACATTTTATGTCTTTACACCATATCAATAGTGAGAAGGTGAATGTTACATGCATTACATATCGTTGAACAATTACGATACCAAAAGCCGAGATGATTGTGGATTTTATGGCACATAAGAGTGCAAACGATTTGATAGAGTTATCGATGGGGTTGGTTTTTGATGGTTCTGGTCTGGTTAGTCGTTCTCTCTCCCAGTTGACGATTTTGTTAAGGAATTACAGATATTAACTTGTAAATTGGAGATGAACGACACGACTTTTCCGTCATATCCACGATATGTGCGTAGTTACATCTTTTCTTGAATTTCTTCTAGAATCAAGCTTTATACTTGTAAACAAACATTACAACCTATAACTTTTTTAGGTCATAAAAAGATGGGAGAAAGTCTACTGAAAAGACGCTGTCTCAAGCATTTTCTCCAATCGACCTTGATCAGCTGAAATTTAGGAAAATCTTTTGAAAAGGGATGGCGATGAACTCCTATTTTATCGAGGCTGACTTGTGTGGTGCATAAATATGTCTGTACCTTATTGCCTTCTTGGTATCAATTCTAGTCACGTAATCAATTAGATCCCCTTTCTTAGAAAGAGTTCTTTAAACTACATAAATGTGCCATTAAATAATTCGAGCTTTCCTGGGTCTTTTCAAAATGTTTCTATTTCTTTATATAGCATGGCATTAGTGCTAATGAAATGGTCTATTTAGAAATTCGTTTTCATCATTCCAACACATTTAGTTATTGGCGAAAGTTAAGTATTGTGCTATTTTAGATTTTGTAAAACTACTTTTATTAACTTTTATACTCCATTATTCAGAAATCTCTACAGATAAAATATTTCATGGATTTCCAGGTAATAGGACATTGACGCAATATAACTTTAATTTAGTATGACTCCCAACTTTCCGAAGTACACGATTCCAGTAGTTTTGAACGCTTGTTTTAACAAGCCACATTAACCGCAGCACGACTTCCCCGAGTGTTAAACCAATACCATTTTCCAGATACAAAGATAAATCAGATAAGGCATATTCCACAGAAACCTATCTACGTGCCTGTGGTAAGCCTACAGGAAACAATTTCGATATTTTCACTTATGAAACTGGAATCATTCGTAAATGAGAGTCTAATGCGATTGAAAGTTTGAGTATTTCCCATTTGGTGATTGATTAGCTATAGTTTCACATGATGCAACGAGTTCCTACTAAAACCTCTATTACGGTAATGCCCTCGGTCACAATGCAAGAGATATAAAAAATAAATGTTTCAGCTTTTAAACAATTGTGCATACTAGTAACTCGAATTTATGCCTTGAAACTTTAAACAGTTCTTTGAACTCTTGGGTGGGGTTGGATTATAAAATTGGTGCGGAATAAGTATCACAGAAGTTCTGTAGTCGTAAGCGCTAATTAGGATGTAAAAGTGGTAAAACTTTGACAACTTTATTCATGAAACACGATTTTGTTTTCCTTGAAAGTGACATTAATTGTATTATTCTCAGTTGATTGGCCAATTTGCAAAAAAATTGCACAAGGTAACGAGAGCCAATTTAGATGAATAGACTGCTTATTTAAAGTTACCTAACAAAACGACGAATCATCAACTTTAGAAAGTAATTTTGTAATAATTGTCTCAGAGCATATTTTCAAGTAATTTAGTACAATAAAATTGAATTTATAGACCGAAACCGGAACTGAAGACAACTATAGAAAACTTTGTGCCGTTAATTTTTTTCTTTACGGAAGTAATTTTAAAGCGTCCAGTTAGTTTGTTGTTTTTTTAGCCAAATTGATTTAAATCGTCCTAATGAAGTTTCACTCCTTAATTGAAAGGCGTTTGTAACGTTTATTTTGTTAAATTTTCACATTTTCAGCTCATGTTTCTTTCACTTTAGATATGAATAAATGAACCACGTAGAAATCTCAACGGGCAAATTGAATTCTCGCAAGAAATTGTGGCATTGTTTTTTCCATCATCTTTACAAGGAAGATGAACGACGTGAAACGCTGTGGTGGCTGAAAGGTCATAAATCAGCAGAGAAAAAATGAATTCAATCTTGTTCTTTGGTTAAACAAGAAGAAGCAGAAGCCGCAAACTCTGATCTCACAGGCTCAAGTAGGATCTACGGTGGCAGCAGGACAGCGGCTAAGTTTTCATGGCTTGGTCCCTATTGCACAAAATGAAATTTGACAGTGGTGTATTGTTAAAAACAGTCGCAATAATCTCATCGGTTGACAACCCGACACCAAGCATTGTTGTTTCACTTCGGATGTGCAAAATTTTTATTGTTGTTTTTGTTGTAACAGAATGAAAATTTAATAGCGTTTACTATTTCACAATAAATCACAGATCAAAGCAACTTGTGTCTGGTAGCATTTGCATTGTTTGACTGCGATAGGTTCAAACGCCGTGGAGAAAGTTGCCACAAAGGAAGTTCAGCCAATTGCTCTCATCTTGTAAATTGTTTAGTTTTCATGTCTCATTTAGTTCTTGAATTCTATTAGGGATTCAGTTCTGCCCACTTGCATTGTCCAGTTGATCACTCATAGAAAATCAGTGCATTTCAAAATTGAATTTAGCAAGAAAAAATACATTTGATATTAAATGAAAACATTATTTGAAATTTACAGATACCAAGAACATCCTCATTTCCTGAGATCACTTATTGTTCCAATTTCAAAACCTCAAGAAGAAAACCAAAACGACGTCGGGGAGACAATTTGAGAAAGCAAGAAACCACTTTCTCTTCCTACGCACGCTCATTTTTTCCCCAGTTGGAAAATTTATCTTTCTTTCATCTCTACATAGACTTCTCCGCATCTACTCCACATTTGTGAAGAGATAGACTAAAGAGGAGCTGCAGCATCAATTTATGTGAACAAGAGTCACTTGCAAAATTGGAGTTAGCCAGAATCCTAGTGATTCATAATTTGGAGTCTCCAATATTTATGAGACAGTGCTAGAAACAGTTTCTTCATTCCTTCCATAAGAGTCCAGACTTGCTGACGGGGTATAATAAAAACTAAACGAAATGCTCACGGAAGAAGAGAATAGTGTGCCATACCCCTAGTGGGTTGGGAACAAAGAAACAATTGTATAAAATCTACTGAAATCAACCAAAATCTCCCAGTGTGTCGATTAGTTACATTGCCACAATTCCCTAGTCCAAACTTTATCATCCTTTTTGGCAAATTGTGTACATTGTTTAGGATTTAAATTGAGTTTCCTCATTTCACGTAAATCCTCCTCATAGTTCCGTGAGTTAGACAGTCTCACTATAGTAAGAGAATAAATAGACATTTTTGTTAGTTACCTCAACCGCTGGAGAGAGTGAAAGTGGAGAAAGTTCGTTGAACGAAAAATAACAACGCTTAATTTCTTGACTTTTTCATAATAATTGGGACCCAGTTTAAAATGGAGATGGAATCCGGAGCAACCCAAAGAGTTCCTGTGGATTTTGATTACCTCGCACCAGACTGGGAATTCAACTCCACAAGAAATTGTTCCATGCATGAAAACGATTATTGTGAACCACCGGAAGATTATGAAGACCGGTAAGTGCATGAATGGTGGTCAGGTTAGGCCAGGAGTGAAAGTCAATATTTACTGAAATGTTTCATATCAATTTCTTCCAGGATGCTGGCCCACATAACTCCCAATTCCTACGAGTGGATCCTAATAGCTGCTAATTTGATAGTTTTCGTTGTGGGACTGGTTGGAAATGCACTCGTCTTGCGTGGCCGTATTTCGTAACACCACCATGAGAACGGTATATGATTTGGTCAATCTTCTTGAGTTGTGGCAAATTTTAATACAATTTATAATACAATATTATAACACTGCAATTTTTGTCGTAGGAGTTTTATAGGATTATTTGTTGCACAAATTGAGCAACACAACGTCTTGATAAATGGAACCCCTACATCATTTCATTGCCAATAATTTTACAAGTGTAGTTGAATTAAGGAGAATAAATTATGATACTGCGAAATAAATTAAGATAAGATTCAGTCATTTAACTTCGGTGTTTTATGCAAGTTGCTATGCTAAATGCAGATATCGGAAACATCTAAAATCTAATCTTCAAGTACGCTAATCCATGTCCAGAAAGGGATTGTTGGATTCAAGTTGTGGATCACGTATGGCTTTTGAAAGAGACAACTAACCAGAACCGGACTCTAGTTTTTTTAGATATGTGCCAGACAGGCAGCATTTTTATAAACTCAGGCAAAAGGTGGTATGTAATGTTCATCCGCTCCTCATTGAAACAGTAGACTTTGACTGACCTCGAAACCCAGTCCCACTACCTAAGTTTTGCCCTGCATTGTATTTATCTATGGTTGGGTTCCTTAGATGTAGCAAGCAGATTAGATCAACTACAATAATGTGATAGTTACACAAAGGTTTGGAGGTAGTGAGCCAAGTCTGGAATTGAGAGTGAGCAATAAAAGTCTGACGCTCTGAATACTCCATTATGAACGAATCAGAGTTAATCTATAAATGGATGTCATTTATTTATCATTTATTTTTACTATAAAGTTAACTTAATATTACTTTAACTTAATAGGTGACAAACTATTTTATTGTCAACCTGGCTGTGGCAGACTTTCTCGTCATTCTCTGCTGTTTACCACCCTCGGTGGCATGGGATGTGACGGAAACATGGTTTCTTGGGGATGCTCTTTGCAAAATTGTTCTCTACTTTCAGGTTAGTATGTTTTCTGAAATCACTAAATACTTTCATTCAGTAAATACCAGTCAAATATGCGTTTGGTTGGTTGACTCGTGTACGTCGAGCCCTGCTTCGTATTTCTGCATCTGCATTGTTACGTAGTTTGTGTGAAATTAAATTAAATTTAGGTTGCGGCTTGATTTTCACGTTGGGAGTTGGATGCTTGCTTGGGAAGCTTTATTTGTTTTGTTTGCTTTCACCTAGCACAGATAACTTCTACTATTTGCTTGTCACGACCATTGTAAAATCCGACATAGGTCACAGTTCATCTGTCTTTCGTACTCCTGGTAGAACTGTATATTTTCAAACCGTGTTTGTTTAATTTAATTTCTCTTTTATTTTCTTTCGTATGGAAGCATTAACGGTGTTACCGGCCATTTGAGTCGGCCTCCGGTTAAGGCAAACCGGAACCATAATGTATGTTTCCACAATCAAATTAATTTATAACCGCAAACTCCGTTTGCATTTGGTTCAATTTGATTTGATTATTAAATAACACTATTTGCAGTAGTAGACTAATACCGGAAACTTTTTAGCTGGCCAATTTTAAATTCGTACTACTTTGGTGCCTGTACTTACGTCCTTGTGTTATGTATGTTTCTGTTACAAGTCATTACATACCGGTTGTGGTATGTACAGGGTAGCCAGTCTACAACCGGATCTAGAGACGTGGCTGATATTTGCATTCCATGACGTAAAGCACAAATTGAGTAGCATTGAATTTGAATAGGAACTATGTCAGAAACTTCTATGTGCTCTTACTAGGTCTGACGGAAATTTGCTTTTTACAGTTATGCATTCATCGATACATACATGTTAGATTTTCTGCATTAGTTATGTCTCGATTTGTCGTCTTGATCATTATTTATTTGACACTCAAAAAAGTCGCAGTTGCTACATCTTTTTGAGAGAATCTTTTTTGAGGATTTCGAGTCTTCTACTGCAAAAAGTGTAGTTTTGAGGGCAAGAGATGAGTTGTGCAGTTGGTACTGTCCACATTGAGAATTTATCTTAGGAACAGAATTCCCATTTTATTTTCAACTTTGCAAAACTTGCAAACAGGATAAAGTCACATATATCAGTATAAATTTTATCGATATATAATTTGTGGACGCCAACATTTCATAAATATTTCAACCCACAATTGCCTTCGTTGAGAGAACTGCAGGAGCGTTCTGTAACATAAAGTTATTTACTGAATCTCTGTAGAAGCCCAAAAGATAGGTTTGCGTAGGCACTAACAGAGTAGTGCAACGTGCTATTGAGGGTGTCACTTGTCAAGTTTCCTAAAAATTTAGAAAAACAAACAATTTCGGTCGTTTAAAGTTCAAAGGCTTCTTGTCGCCGTTTTGCACCTTGTCATGTAATGGCAAGTGTTGTTCGTTGGTTGGCTGTTTCTTTAGTGAAGGTGAAGCCATTTTCATTTCAACTCGTTTGAGAAAGTAAATGGTGTGAAAAATGTCACGCTATTAACATTTGTATTGAGAATTATGGCTACAGCTTGCTATTCAAGGAAGTAAAGTATTCATGATAAAAATAGTTTGCATATATTTTTGGTATATACGAAAAATGCAATTTGCAATTCCACCTGGCGATGGAACTTGTTTGTTTCTAGGTTGAATCGGTGGTTAAACGGTTTTATTCCTACGGCATTTAAATTATTCATGAGTAATTTACACTAAATGGCTCAACAGGGTCAGTAAAGTCATCCAGAAAAAATATCGGTGTCATAACATACCATATTTATTCGCTATTTGATGTGCTTTCCACAAAACTCGAAATTCTCTGAGGTCTCCATATTTGCTGAACAGATTTACGAGTTGACACTGTT
This sequence comes from Folsomia manolachei, assembly GCA_036491905.1. Classification (NCBI taxonomy): domain Eukaryota; kingdom Metazoa; phylum Arthropoda; class Collembola; order Entomobryomorpha; family Isotomidae; genus Folsomia; species Folsomia manolachei. Next base: position 10,231 of record JAAXNX010001380.1, on the reverse strand, counting down.
CCAAGTTGTAAATTCCAAGTTGCAAATTTCTGCGTACAACACAACCCTCAACAAATATCAACTCGTTGCATGCTTAAATATCCACCGACAAAGGACGTGGGCTGATCTGTGTTAATTCAAATTGTGTGTGAGTGACTAATCGGATAGTAAATGTCTGTAAATATCTCAGTGACATTGACTACTGTAACCTCCATATTTGTGTAAACACGAGGCAAAAACCGATCTGGTGATTTACTTTATACCACCAATTTCTTTTGTTTGTATTTGCACATGGATTTGCTCCTACTATATTGTGGTGTAGGTGAGTGAGTGGGTGGCTGGTGCTGCGTTTTGTCCTTTTTTATCACGCGTCAAATGAAATGACCCAGATAAAATTCATTACTTGCAGGTGCCAATCTCAAATCTTTACGTATCATACTGTTTCCTTGTCAAAGTTGTAACAAAACAAAAAAGAAGAAGCAACAGGATTACTAACATGCTTAGAGTAGCTGTGAAATGTGTCTATTTGCATCCACATTTACAAAGGGTTGATTGGTGGTTGTTGTGGGTGCGGAGACGAGCAGGAAATGACACTCGAGTGGTAATAAAATGTGACATAAAACCATTTTTACGGACTCGAATAAACCTCGATGAGGATGATAAAGTATATGGGACGAGTATTTCTATCTATGTATGTATATCGGACACGCATAAAATGTTATTTTCATTCTTTTTTCAAATTCGGCTTCAGCTTCTTCTCAGTCGTATCGTCATTATCCGTACTTTTCGGGACTTGCATATTTACGAGTTTCAAATCTTTGCTTAACGTCAATGCGACATTGAATGTCTGATGAGATGAAAAGTTTGGTTGTCAACAACCCATGCACTGAACCAGCTTTTTGCTCTTATTCTACGTACTGGCATTATTCCGTCTTCATTTCAATTGTGATTCTGTCTGCACTTTCCCCAACCGGTGACTGATAAATAGAAAAGAAAACGCCAAACACTTGGCCAAGGTTGAATTCATTCCACCTCACGTCAAACTTTGACGTGAGCGGCTGGCATTGTGTAGGAATGACTTTAACCTCGGACGTAGACTGGAGTCTCATGGGATCAAAAGTCAACACATTTTTTTTATTTGGGAAGCTAAACAAACGACGGACATTAGTTGTTGCTTGACTCAAATCAATGAATTACACAATGATAAAACAAACACAGACAAGGATTTAATCTTTCCCCAGAATACTTTACTTATTTTAGAATTTTGCAAATATGCAAAAATATGAGATAAAGAGTTGGCTAAACGGAAACGCAAATAGTAATAAGTGCATATTGACTACCAGCGACCTGGTCAACCCTGGCGTAGATCAAAGACAAAATACTGAATTTTAGTTTAAAGAATATTCATTTTGATAAAATCGAGATTGGTTGCGAAGTTCCAATACTTTCTTAACTGTAGGTCCAACATAATATATACCCATTTTCCATTAGAGTAAAAAGAGAAAGCATTGAGTGTCATTTCACGCCACCATCCCATCTCATCTCGGCCATTTGGACATTCTTTGTAAAAGAAAGTGAATGTCTTAGTTCCCCATTTTTAGGTCAGTCGGGTATGTATGTCGCCCTATTGTTAGCCAGTAGTTAACGCATTTCCTTCTTCTAATAAAGATCTTGTCTCGATGGTACTCAATGCAAAAATTCACAAAATACGCCATTTAACCAATATCCTTTATTATAACCTTGCGCTATTCAATTTAAAAGTTTTGGAAAAGTCTCAGTTTGAGTTTTAGGTAGTTCTACTTTGTGCATTTATATGCGGAAATAACGTTATCTGTTGGGATGTTTAATGTAAAGCAGAGCGCATATCATTCTGTATTTGTAGCTTTTTTCCTTGTTAAAAATAGGACATATAAAAGTGCGCCACGAGTGACACACGAGATTGGTGACAGGAAAGAAGAAATTATTAAACTGACATTCGACATGTCTACATTTGCAATTTAAATATCAAAGAATTCAAATAGCCATGCTTCAATTTACAACATTTCCATTTTTTGAGAAAGGTGAATAAAATGGTCCGGAATTAACTTGTCGAACCGAAATGTTAATGGAAAATGACTTCTGTCAGTCTTCCGATTCCGAGTTTGTCGACCTTATGATTTTTATTCGAATTTAACATGTCTGTTTTGTGTCATTTTTCATCGATTTTCTTACTTCCAAGTAAACTTCAACAAAATGGCATCATGCAGTAATAAATAGACAGCATACCACCGGGTTTACTGCTGTGATAATGGATCTAACTATGATTTTGCACAAAAGTGTAATTCCTAACTTTTCTCAGCAAACTAGTTAGGTTTGGTCGACAAAGATCGCACATTTAAAAAAAACCTTGTGTATTAGTTAACCCTGTTAATGTTTGAAAATAAAAACTGTCTCAACATAATATGCACTTTGCTCCAACCTGTGTAAACCTGGAGAATTTTTATGATCACTTTAGGCTATAAAGGGAAAGTAATTCCACTATGTGTCCCACAGCAGCCCTTCTACATTATAAACAGGGGTAAATAACTGGAGACCATGTCGAGCTTTCCTTGCCATTTCTGTGCATTCCCATAATTTGAATGTTAATAACATCAACAAGGAAATATTATTGTTATTATCATCACCTTGCGCGCTCGCAACTTTTTTCTATCAGGCATGGTGCATGCGAAAATGCAGCTGTTTCCATTTTCATGACTGTTACGGTGTGAAAAATTACAAATTTTAAGCATGGCAATGATCGTAAACGGAGCTAACGAGGATAAAGAAATGATGAGCTGCTCTTCCCATGCTTAATTTTGTATATGGACATATAACGTGAAACCTGCGGATTGCAAACACGGAGACAGTATTTTTTGAGTCAGGGCTTTGAAGTTCATTTCACGGTGATGCATAAGGAAATAACTACGGATATAGTGTGAACAACCTACTGATGTGGTTTTCTGATGTCAACTCCTTACGCTAAAAGTGACACGCGTACCATCTCGCCAACCACAGATCCTGGTTACGAGAGCATGATTTCAATTTGGAGTTGTTTTAAAGATATGTGACCACCTGAAGTATACGCGTGTAATCTAAGCTCTTGCCTCTACCGATGGCGATACGTGTTTTGCTTCTATTGGGCTTATCGGGTTGAAAAATTCTGAAACATTATGTAGATTGATGAAAAAATCATGGGTATAAAAAAGATTCTGATAGAAAGCAAAGATGTATTCTTAAGGTCGATATACTTCATTTCATTTAACTACAGATTTATTTTGATCATTTTTATAGATTGGAAAGTTCTCCTAATTCTGTAAAAAAAAACATTCAGAAAATCTCGAATTTACATAGCCCTGTTTGCATGTTTATGAAATCTGCATAAATGTCTGTGAACTGCCTAACCCAGGTTCCTTTCGTTTATTAAGAACAGAACTTGTATCATGCCACCTACTGTTTGGTTGAAAACTGTATTAAATATCTAAAACTTGATAAACTTCTTGTTTTACTTTCAACATCAGATCTTCTCCGGCATGCATGACGCATAAGTTATGACGGCAGCTGTCCGTAACTTTTGTACATCCTCCGTTTTGCTTGGTGCCGATAATTTCATGTTCCACCCTTAAAAGGCTAACTGCAAAGTTTTATTTTGTAAAAGTTTAGAAGATAATTAACTTTTTTTATATTTCTTAAAAAACGTTATCTGAAAAGAAATGGATATCCTGTAACATTTAGTAATTGATTTAAAAAGTTGCTAATTAATTATTCAACTATCAAGTTTCCACTTAATAAACTTTCAAAAAGATATTTTTGGATTTCTGCGAAGGCAATGAATAGCACTAGATTTAATTAGGATGAGTGATTTATTAATTTTTGAATAGATAGTCAAAAAACAGGTTATCCTATATTACGACTTCTAGAAGTTGTACTTTTCTTTGTTGCTCAAGTCTAAAAACATTAAAGATTCTGAGAAATGGGTGAGATGAACTGTCTGATCTGCGAATGATTTGCTGTAACATCTAGGGTTAAATAAAATTGTGAATAAATTGAACAGATTGCATAGATTGCACTGGAACATATTTGGAAGTGTTGCAGGCAGACTGAAGGTGTAACACGGGGAAGAAAGGGTGACACATTGGAGGTGTCAACTTGTCTCCTTGTAAGGAAATATGATTAATAAAGCATCTCCTCGCACCAGCAGCTCCATTGTCATCTTCAATCACGGTGGATTTATTAGTCTCAGCTCATCAATCATGGCCTTCAACCCTCGGTTCTGTTTTACTTAAATCTTCCAATACTTAAAATTACACGTTCCACCTTCACTAATCCTTCATCCGGATTTGTCCCGGATTTGTTCGGTGAAGATTTTGTCCACCTGCAGATACTGATAACATTCCACCACGCTCTGTATTTTTTATAAAAACAAAACCAAACGGCGATCATTGACTAAATGAGCCAAGCAGTTGAAGCAGGCATTAACTACAATGACACCAAACTACGTTATCGAATTAACCTTGTACAAATTCATATACTCGTAGCGATACTGAGATTGTCACACAATAAATATTCGTCAGAGTAAAAGTACGAGTATATCGGAGCAAACTTCAAAGTTCGGATATAAATCACTTGCCTAAAAAAATGTATGAAATTATCGAAGGTGCACTTTTTTCGCTTTTCAACTTTAGTTCATCTTGAAAGAGAAAGTTGACACAGGCTTTTAACTTATAGTGTACGCAATTCTAACTATTTCATCCTAGCTAAATAATAGGTAAAGATGCGACACATGTTATATGTTAACTGATTTTTTTTATCAGGTTGAAAAAAATAAAATTGAAACTTGTGTTAATAACTAAACGAACATTTGCAACATGCAAGTTAAGGTAACGGCAAAGTAGTTCCAGTTCCAGCCAGCTAAGCAAATGGGCCAAATAAGGACAAATAAAGTTTGGCTTGCACTGTCATGTCATGGCCATTTTGTTTTTTATCTGCGACACTTCGTCCAAGCCCAATACACAAGTTATACCACGTTAAAGATATTTGGTGTGAAATAAGTGACACCCTGACTAATAAAAGATGATCCCTTGCGGGTTTGTGTTTATTTACTTAAAAACACTGTTTGTCTAGCCGACGAGTTACTTGTCAAGATCATGATTTGCCAAGTTGGGAAGGGTGTAAACTACGAGATGTCAGATAGTCCACCTACATATGACTTGGTACTTCCAAATAAACAAATTCGATATCGCATGGAAATCAAATATTTACATTGAAACCTGAAAATAAAGTTTGAACCTATAGCTTTCGTCATTTCCAGGCTATGCCAAGTACATTTCATCGTTCCGTCAATTAACCTTGATCCATGTCATAGTTTGTCTCTTCGACTCGACTTACTAAGAAAACATAGCTCCCTTCCGGTGATGTTTAGATAAAAGAAAGGATCGTGATCTTTGGGAAAAGATTTTGCTCGGCGTCTTGCTTCTATAAACTGAGCGACGCGAAATGTTGAACAAGCCACAAAAGTCTTTAGCTTACTTTGCTTGGACCAAATTTATAGCTTTTTATTACACCGTCTCCCAACTTTATCCAACTTTTCTTTTACTTGGGCACTGAGAAAACCAAAAAAAAATGTTTGAATAGTGAACCGGGGAGTAATGGGATTACTTTTTTCATCACTGCACTGCATTGCCTTAGACATAACAGTCATTGTGACTTTGAATTTATGCTGCATGTGCTGTATATGATCTCAACTATGGCTAAAATACGGCGTAAAGTCGACACAAGACAAATAGATCGGGACATTGCCTTTGGCTGCCATCGACCTTTACTACATTATCAGGTAAAAAAAACTTTAGTTCAGTCCTGCAGAGATTGACCACACTTGTCTCAATTTATCTTAATGAGGAATGTTGCTACTTTTCTTTATTTTGGAGTCGGTAAAATAAAGCAATGAGTGACACATGTGCACTTACAGACCACCACAACAACATACTTTATGATACTCATGAATACTTAATGAATATTCAACAGCTTCCTGTTAGAATCCGTGAGTAATCCTACTGGGACACAATTTGCCCACTTTGGAGATAGGAAAGTAGGCTAGATTCATTCAAAGTGCATTATTTAGCACTTTGCATGTCAACCTGTTTGGGAGAAGAAACCTGCCAGCTTCAAAATAACAACTTGGCCGGATTAGAAGAAATATAGAGGTGGGAAAAGTTTAACTAAGTTGTAAGGCGATTTGTCATGCTGCAGATTTAAAACTTGTTGCTCCGATGTTTTCTGACAATCTGGTATTTATACAAGAAGCTCAAAAACTTTCTGAAGTTTTATATTTATATTTCTCGAAAGGATATGAAACTAGTAATTTGTAAAAAAAAATATGTAAAATTCAATGTCTTCCGATTATGGCTGTCAAAAATTGGTCTCAACTTTCAACAAATGAGAAGAAAACCAACAGTCCGCATTTTTAACATGATCGAAAACTAGCGAGTGAAAGTATATGTTTTTTTTCTTTAATACTGTTTCCAATAACAAAATCCTGATTACAGTTTCCGCGACCGAAACATCCCGTGTAGTATTTTTAACATCTGTAAGTATAGAATCTGACTAGCTTCATCATTTTTTATAATGTGATTTTGAGTTAAACGATCGTGAAGATTGGATTCTAGTCTATTTCTCAACAAAAATGTGATTACATCTCCGAGAAAAGATCTAAAAATCGCTGGGTGGGTCTAATTCTACACGTTGTAATATCAGGGATAGTGCATTACTCCATACGTATGTTCTCCATGAAATCATTGACGCGCCCGTGCATTGGACCGTGAAAAGTTCTATTAAAAATCAGTCAGAGCTTTACAAAAGCAATATCCGTTCGGGCTTGCAACGAAGTGCAACATCTTTCCAACTATTAAAAATTAATTTACTTGTAGCTTATTTGATTTCGCAATCCTTGTGTCTTTTACCATGCACATTATCATTGACGTTACGCAGAACTCAGCGTTATTTAACAGAAATTCAATAGAGTACATATTTATAATGAACGTTAGTTTTAGCTATCTACTTTTGAATTTTCCAACAAACAATGTCAATTACGTCCTCTCAAAAAATAACTCCATGACTTGAGCAGTAAACTAGACATCACAATCGAATGCAGTGTCCATCGTCTTATGACAGTTCCCAAGAGTGAGTTTTTGTTTTTTTCTAAAATGAATACAAATTCAGCCTAGCAATGGACGAATGAGCGAGTATGTTTCTCAGGATAACAACATGTTTTCTATAAACAAAGGGAAGAATGTTATGATGGAAGCGGCAGCTCAACCTTATAAAAATTGTTAGATAAAAGTAATTTTTTACTTTGAGGTTGTGCACGACCAAGTAATGAATCCGTTGCTGATGAAGCCTCTGGCACGCGTTCACCCAAACCAACGACAAACATAAGTACCAACTTCAGCTCTCACTTCTTGTATTTTTTTGCACTTCAAACTGAAATTTCTGGGTCTCAGAAAAGTAAAAGCCCATATAAAATTCATTCTTATCCGTGAACAAAATCTCAACAAGAAAGTGGAGTGGGATGAGGCAATTTAAAATTTGAGCTATAATGGAAGATGGATAAAATCTCGTAGCTTTTGATCAGCAACGTGGCTTCGAGTTGAAGACCAAAGGAAATGTTATCATTAAAAAAGTTTACAGCAGTGAAAGTCGAAAATGCTTAATGAGATTCATGAGATTTGCTCACTGAGCGGAGAGTGCGGCTTGCTACTTATGTACACACTATTCATAGTTGACTAGTTGGCGAAAAGCTTTAACAAGCATTGAATTTAGCTGTTATGCTCTATTGCCTTAAATACGTATCATGGCCTATGAAATAAATAGATAGGAATGAAATAAACTTCTTTGTGGGCGTAAGTGGAGATTATTCAATATATATATATTTACAACGAAATGTTCTACTGGAAATAAAATAACCTTATCAAAACAGATTTAAAGAGCAGCTTCATTCTGCCTAAACATGCTGAAAAGTGTGCAAACTTACAACAATTGCTCAAATTGCATGCTTATCAATGTTCGTACTAATATGTTGACGACTTTTTGCCTGATACTTGTATTAGTATCCTGTTTCTTTAAACCGGCTTACATTTAATTCAGCTGGATCTGCCAATTTACACGGCTTAACTTTATTTTAATTTCGAATTTCTTCTACTTTGAACTACAGCTTCAAAATTCTTTTTTTAACGTTTGATCTTAACCTTTGTATAAGTCGTTTTGTATTTAATGTTGTATCAGTTTTTTACAGTCTTTGCGACTTTTTCGAGGACATTCACCTTCCGCTTTGTTATTAGTTTCGCACCACATCAGTTTTATTATTTGGATTCTCACAGATTTTTTAAAACACTGGCCTTGACCGCATCAATAAACTCGCAACGCAAACTTTTGCAGTAACAAATCTCAAGCCTGTGTTTGGTGTGGTGTGATTCGTTCACAGACCGACGAGTTCGAACTAACTAACTTTGAAACATGACGTTAAACTAATTCCTCAAACGATTTATTTGCAGACCGTGTCAATTTCAGTGTCAGTCCTTACACTGACTGTGATTTCCGTGGAACGCTGGTACGCCATATGCTTCCCATTGAGATTTAAAGCAACCACAGCACGGGCCAAGAGACTCGTCCTCTTTATCTGGGCAATTTCCTTGCTCATCGGTAAGTTTGAACCTTGCATAGTTTAGTAATTACTTTACTCTCATTAATTAATTCTAATTAAAGCTAACCAGATGCAAATGCATTAACATTCGACTTTAGTAAAAAAAATTAAAGTTTCCAAATTTGGACATGAATTCAACTTCAAACCACATGTCACTGCGTGCATCTATTCAATAACGCCCCACAGTTGAAAGTGTGATGGAGTTGAACTATGTAAGTACTAGCAAACAAAATGGTCACTCGTAAACTTTATCCGAAGCAGGATTCAATATGAAATTCAAAGTTTCCATAAATCACATATTTTGCCTGCTCACAGATAAATTAAATCCCAAACTGGTCGGTGTATGTATATGCAATAATATATCTTTCTATTTTAATCAAATTCATGGACATTATTGTCGTTCGCAATAGAATTATTGGTCGGTTAGCCCAGAGTTTCAAAGAAAGTTCCAACATGATTGTCCTTTCATTGCCCGCATTATTCGAATTCTTTCACATCCCTCTGCGGTTTTTGTGACCGTGATTTTGACGAGGTTTACTTCCCAAAAATCTCATTTCCCGTCACCAGCTTTACCGTCGGCTGTGGTTAACACAACCTATGTTTCATGTTGCCAGCTTGACGACAAATATCTAAACCTGGTTTGAATGGAAATCGAAGCTTTTATTGTGTGAGATGAGATTTACAGGAAATAGGGAAATCACAAGTTTCCGTTCTTCAGGATGAAATATTGTCAAACCTTGAAAGTGACGGTCGTGAAAGCACAGATCATAAATATGAAAAATACGAAGATTTTTGTGCTTCTTTCTATATGTTCAGGCACAATCTTGATTTACCTAACATTTTCTTCGTACAAGATAACTAATAAACGATGTGGACATTTTTTTGGGTTCCAGCCATTTACTTGTTAACGTTTCGGTATTTTTCAAATAATTTTCTTCATTTTATCTTTTAGACTTTGTACAAGTCTTACGATTTGCAAATAGAAAATTTACTCGTTTCAGTTTTCTAGTATAAAAAGATTGTGAAATTGAGTACATGATTTTCAAGTGACACAGGTATAGTAAAAATAAATTTCACAAAGCATTCTTTAAAAGTGACCCTTCACATAGGTGTGTACGACTCGAATAAAAATCTTAGCGATAAACCGTCCCTCGAAATGTTCCACTTGTTGTAACATGTACATCTTTTCCTAGTATTTAATTGAAAAATGCTCTATTGACTCTGCTGGCTTTTTACCTTTGAGTTCAGAGTTGATTCCATTTTCTCAGAACCCACTTTTTACTTCTAGTTGTGCCCCATTTTCTGTCTGTGCAATTTAAATGATAGTACAGATAGAATACTAATTACTGATACCAGAGTACTCTGTGTCTCGTAACCATTTATTACAACTTCTAGACAGTAGAACTGAATCCGATTTGCCTTTGAAGTTCTGAACAAAATTAAAAGATGACGATAAAAAACCTCTTTAGAAACTTTTTTTAGATTCAAATAGGAAAGTCAGATGGTAATTACAAAATTCTGGAGAAAAGTTACTGACTT
>JAAXNX010001379.1:0-18239 GCA_036491905.1 Folsomia manolachei | reverse complement strand
AAGAAAATTATTCGATATGCACCTATTTTTTTCTTTAAAACACAATTGATTCCAGTTAAGGCTTGGTGACTTTCTCCAGTTTGAGAATGCAATGCTTTCAACAGCATCTTACATTCCAAACTCATCACTGTTGTCAAATACCGAAATTCGGGGCACTGACTTTCAGCCTTCTGTCATGAATTATTAAATGTGTTCAATTTCCAATGAGATGCTTCAATTCATCTGCTATTCTTCATTTGGAACGATAATATGCACGCTATAGCTCCACACTTGCATCAACTTGACTTTGATTTTCTAAGGTCTATGCCTCAACTTTATCTCAGTCTTCAACAATGGCAGTATTTCAATACACCTAAATAATGTTCACTTTCTTCCAGTAGTGACTTTGTACAAGATACCCGGTTGCAAAAGCTGAAGTTTAATTTCTAGCTGAATTTGAGGTTTAACCGGAGGTGGCCCCAAAACCACAACCAACCTTAATTTGAAATGGTTGAGCTGGATGCACATTCCTTTCGTTGTTTCGTTGCAATCTGTGTGCATGCTTTGCTGGATAGCAGCCGCCCGAAACGTCATTTAATACGAACATGGAATTCTATTCGGACTTTGTTAAACTCTGCAATGCAGAGTCTGCATCACTGACGTGTCAAGGTTCAAAATACCAAGAATTAAGCACAATTTCGCTAAACGACGTCGAAATTGACTTTTTACTAACTATGTACGTAGCATAACAAGCAGTTTTACAAAATCCGACGCTTCGCACTTGATTTTTTTGCAACAAATCGTCACTCATAAACACGGATAGTGTGTTGATTTGGTTTCTTGTTAATGATCTAGTCCATCTTCCACTCGCGTCGTTTCAAACCATAGCAAAAGGCTATTTAATTATACGCAAAAAGTTACATAAAACATGTCAGCATCATTACATTTTTTAAACCATAATATTTCTCTGATTAATATATTTCTGTTTGATTTAGGTCAATTGTTACAAAGCAGTATGCTCGTCGTCAAGTTGTTATCGTTTGACAATAAAGATTTATCACTATTATTATTAATCATGTTTACGTGTCTTACGAAAAAACATTGCGTTCTTGTTAACATGCATGCAAATCTAGTAAACATATTATTTCTCCGCTTTCACTTTATGTCATAGTAAAAGCAAACTCGACAATGGGAAACCTCGTGCCGAGCTGATCATGAGCTGAATGCGCATTCAGATTGAGGTATGTGTATGTTGGGAAAATTAACTTTTTTATGGAGAAACCTTGTTCGGGTTAAACTTGGTTGGTGAGATTGGCAGCTCAATGCAAAACCAAAGATTGGATAGCCCGCTTGGATGTAATTCAACAAAATGAACTATCGTAGTGCTGCTGGAGAAAAGCTGGCAGGCAAAGCAGGCCAGATCCTCATTCGGACAAGAATGAACACCCTGACATTGATGAATGGTTGTAAAGCATTATAAGATATACGTTATTATATAATGCTGCTGGAGAAAAGCTGGCAGGCAAAGCAGGCCAGATCCTCATTCGGACAAGAATGAACACCCTGACATTGATGAATGGTTGTAAAGCATTATAAGATACACGTTATTATATAACCCAATTCGGATACGTCCATATTCATGCATAGCCAATTCTGCATAACTACTAGCACCTAAAAGTCAGTCTGTCAATCAGCAAGAACTTTTTCCATGTTAACATATATGCAAGGAAAATGCTTGTGGGAACTGGAACTACATGGCACGCATGTAGTAATGGTATGTCATGGTATGCTGTTTGCAACACTATCGGAAGAAGAATGGGTTTTCGTATTACAAGAATCTTTCATCATCACCATTGTTCATATCTTCAATTTTCTTGCGTAGAAAACTAATTCTAAGTAGGTAATCCAAGTATTTTCAACGAATATCGCATGACCGGATAACCTAAGACCTTCCGAAATCAGAAAGTTAACTTTACTTGAAGATTTTTCCAATACTGAAAAATGAGTATCTTTAAACAAATCCGGTTGAAAAGGAAGCAAATCCATTTTCGAAAATTTTTTTAGCTTCGTGTAATTATACTTTCTAAATTTTGTATATAATTTTCAAACAAAAAAATACATTCATTACGGTAAAATTTAGAACGACCTAAACACAATAGGCTAAATTCGTGTGATTTTCGCATCCCTTCCCGAGTTCCAAGTCAAAATTGCAAAACAATTGTATCTTTACACATCCTCCATTTCACTTTCAGTTGATGCTTAATTTTATGCAGAATTGCAAATTCACATTCCATCAAAATTACTTCCATTCATTTAAAAGGAAAGTGAGCAAACCTGAAATCAAAACGAGAATGGCATTGAAAGGATACGGTTCTGATTTGAAACCAGAATGAAACCACTCAAAGGAAACTTTATTGTCTTTTCACTCACAGCATCCTGTTTCGTGTAGAACGTTCTTTGCTTGATTTTGACTTGTACGTTTTGTTTGTTCCCATAGGTGGGGATGGCAGGATCGGTTGGGTAATTTTCATATGTGTGGATGAGCGGGTGCATTTTGTTGTTTGTTGACGATGACTACGATTGACAAAATTAAATTCCACTGACTGACTGACTCATTTGATTTCTCATCAGTTTTGCCAATTAATTATGCATTTCACTTTCATCCTTTCCCACCCACAAAGACCTAAACGAATGATCCTTGGATAGAATACCTTGGTTTGAGTTGGGCTTTATTTGTATTCCCTTCGGTTGGCTGCAACAACACAACTCAATAAAATAGCATTTGGAAATACTGGGGATGATATGCACCAATTTTTCTAATGCATAGATTTTCCACTTCGTCATCAAATATTTGCGATTGTTGCAAATTTTGAGTTATTTGCACAAAGGTCATGAAGATTATTCGTTTTCAAGTTTTGTTACTCCTTATGCTACTATTATATAACATTTGCTCTAATGTGAAAACTGCAAGTTAATCAATTCAGGATGCAAACAAAGTAAAAAACTAAATTTGCTTTTAAATTCACAATCAAAGTTATTCATCTGAATGTTATTAAAATTCTATTTTAAATCCAAGTAAAAAAGTTCAAAGTCATTCACTCTAGAATTGACACTTTTAGTTACATTGCTTCAACTGATTGAGTAAGGGTGCATTGAGCGGCTTTTTTTTACTTTTACAACCTGTATTTTTAATACCTTGCTTTATTTAAATTTCGTTCCCCTTTCCACTTCAACCCTCTCCCTGTTAAGAAAGTGTAGACATTTGTTGCACTATAAATTGTGTAATAAGTTTTGTGTCACATTTTTATAGTGCACCAAGGCACTTCTCGCTCTGGCAAAATCTGTCATGTTCTTTTTTTAAGACTCCAAGAAGAGAGAAGAGTATACTCGGAGTAAGATTCATTCTACGTTGAAAACTTCCCTTCAATTTCAATGTCCTTCGGAGCAGAAGAGCAAGACAAAAAAGAATATAATTTGTGCATTTTATGCTTTCTTTGTAAGATAGAAAGTGAATATAAAAGAGAAGAGAAAGAAGGATGAAAATTTTTCCAGAAGCAGCCGGAGCCTGACATTACACATCTGCATGCATCTCATTCCTTGGAAGGAGAGCCAACATCAACTCGTCTCCTGTTGTGGGTTGTGTCTCCGTCTCGTTATAATATAAACAAAAGAATAATGCCAGAAAGTGAAAGTAGTTTACCACCCAACCAACCACGACCACCAGCATGCAAACGAAGCACTGATATTGGTCATATATTCAAACTCTGTGAACCGATCTTCCACCGAACCCTCCCCTTGGTTGCCTTTCCAACTATCTTATTCAATTCTTCTGCTTCATCTCTACCCACTTTTTACAGCTTGCCAAACTTTTTGTTTATGGCTTGAAAAGAAAATAATTTCTTCCCCATCCATCCCTTTTGGTTTAGCTTGGCTCGACTTGGTTGAATGCCACCATATCGCCATCACCCCTGCTCGTTGTTCATGCTTTACGCCATGCCATGTTCAGTTTCACTTTGTCGGTTTTCTTGGTTCAATGCCTTCTAAACTGAAGTTGGTGTTGAATTTAGGGTGGGTGGGCTTTCTTATTTTCATCTTGGCTTTGCTTTGCTCTGAATGTGATACGCGGAATACTCTTGAAGCTGTTCTTAGTATACTAAACTAATCTAAGCATGAAAGCACAAAGTTTGAGAAGTATCGTAATTCTATAACCTCATCCCTATTGTCTCATGGATCTCTCATAGATCAATTTCGATGGGTGGGGATCGGATGGCCGGAGAACTAAAGTAAAGTTGGTCTCATGAATCCTCAACACTTGAATACTTAAATCTTGAATGAGTTCTGACTCTGTCACTTTGTTCAGTTCGGAGAACTAAACCGTTAAACCGAAACGAAAGGGAGACATTTAACAGAAGGTTACTGAATGAAACACAGTGGAAACGGATGGGCTATGGTTTGATTCTGCGGTGTAATAATTTATTTAAATTAAAGATAAAATACTTTTACAAAACTTTACAAAGTTTTAATGCTATGCAGTTCACTATTTAAATCTGTGTCGTTTTGTAAACTCGCATTCAATTAGCCCCATAAAATGATGTCCCATTCCAATAAAGATGTTCAAAGATTGCATAATGTGCTTCGAATAGAAGTTATACAAATTACACCAATTGGATTAAAATGTAAGCTTGGAATTTGAAACAACACTCATTACATATGCATCCTTTGTCTCCGAATTTGCAAATTTTTAATCCCATTTATCCACTTCATTTATTTCTTCTGATATGTGTTTTATTTTATGTGTCCTTGAAATGCACATAAATTTTGTCGTAATAAAGTTGGGCAGACAAATGGCAAAGTGCACTGCATTTAGGGATAGATGGATGTACAAAGGCAAGAAAGGAAAAGTTTTTTAGCAATAAGAAAAGGGAGTGGTTTTAAGTACTTTCTAAGTCTTCCATGCAAAGCATTTGAAATTGGCTTCATAAAATGCAAAACAGTTTCGACTATCCTCAAGTAATGACCTGTTCTCTTATCTTCTCATCTCCCTCTTGACTCGTACCCATACTTTCATAGACTACTACCAATGCATGTTATTATATTGCTTTGTAGACAGACACGACTTTTCTCTTTGTCCTGTTCAACATTCGTATTGTATCTGGTAAACCATTTAGTTTCCAACTTATAACAATAAGATGAAACGAGAATGAGAGTGGAAAACAGTGACACTTGTACATAATACAGTGAATGTAGATGTTAAAAAAGTACTCTACCAAAATAAAATTCACTTCTTTTCACGAGAGGAACATAGCAAGAGGGAAACTTTGCCCCTAGTCGACAATCGCGATCACAATGTGGCAGCATGAAAAAAGGGTTCTTCTGGCTCATCTGCGGTTATTAAACTGGAAACTGTTGGTGAATTTTTTCATTTTAATATTAAACTCAGTGAAAGGAAAATATCTACAGATCGGATTGAAAGAAAATGAATTTGTGTTGTTTGTAAAGAGTAAGGTATAATACAAAAAAATCCCAACCTGTGGGTAACTTCCTACCGGGATCCAATCTGATAAGAGAAAAAATTTAACGAGGTCTTCATTAACTGTAGGAAAAACAAAAACCATCCACAACGCAATAACCCATGGACCCAGCCCTGCCCAGTAGAACCAAGATTTAAAGATTTCCCTAGCTCGAATTTCCATCTCACAAAATTTCAATAAAGGGAAAACAAATTCTGAGAAGCCTCTTTCCATATACTTCATACACATTTTGTAACAAACAACAAACCAAAGGCTGGATGGAAATGGAGCAACTTTATGCATAAATACAGTTGAATTATGAGCCTCTTGCTAAAACTAAACAAAGATATGATATCACGGACAGGCACACTCAACTCAGCCCAGGAACAAAACAGCCACCAACCAAACCAAACACCATGCACCATCATAAACAAAACAAGGCAACCTCGGTTGGGTCCATCTCCAATCTGGGAGAAAGCAGTAACTCTCACCCAACCAACTGAGCCAGGTCCAACACCACACTTTTCCAGGTTTCCAGTTAATTTACTCGGGAAATTTTTCATGTTGCTTCTTTCTCTCCATCAACTTTATTATCTGCGCCACATTTGCATGCATTTTACTTTCACTTAGGAAGACAAGCCAAGTTAAGCCACCCATCATATACAGGGCCACACGCCCTACACCACTCCCTACACCACACCAACGTCACTACTTCCTTATTGACTGACTTTATGTTACGTGCTGAACCAAGTCATCCTTAAAGTATTCCTTTTTACCCTTTGAAATCTACTGCTGCTCACTCATCCACGACCTCCGGTTCAGTTCACCATGCTTTGATTTCTTACATGGTTTTCTTATTTCTCTACCTTATCATTTAACTACTTCTTCTACCGCTCACCTCTACTGCACTACCAAAACGAATGACGAAATTTTAAATAGCTCCTTATCCTACCGTTTTTAAGAGTTTTGATTGTGAGACATTGCGATTCACGCAAAGTTCAACCATGCTCGAAGGTTGTAAGTATTGTTGTAGTTGTAAGTATCTTGGTAAAAGCTAATTCAACTAAATCCCAGAATTCCGATTTTATCATTTTCCCTGTCTGCTTAATTAAAACCCTTGAATTTCCACTTCCAGTAGAAACCACACGTTTAAATCTTAATCCGACTTTTTTACGCATGAAGAGATTACCATTTCAAGAAATCAGCACTCTAAAAAAATCTTACAAAGTTTCCCTTATAGGGGAGAACCATCAACAGGATTATGAAACTGCTCATTAAAATTACACACTAAACGGATTTTGTACAACAAAACCTTAAAATTTCCCTGCACTCAAGACTAAAAGCAAATACGTAGAAGAGTTCAACCAGTTGCAGTTAAATTCAAAGTTTATAACCAGTCAGCCAGCCACTAACCTTTCCTCTCAAGAGTTCAGTTGTAGTGTTTAGGTACCGAAGTCTAGATATGGGGATTGAAATTGCGGTTGGTCCGTTAATAATAGGGTGTAGAGAAATGCATGAGAAGACAGAAAGTAGCAAAAAAATGTAGTTGCTTCAACACGTGCTTCCTCCCATAACGGCTTAATTACTGGGCTCAGAAAAAATGATTAACAACCCGAGAAAGTGACTTCATCTCGACTCGTTCTCACTCTTCCTCTTCACCAAGAACCTAACCTACCTCCCACACCCTAAACTCTTACTTGCTTATATTGCTCAATTAAACCAACCCACCCAACTACCAAAACATTTCTTTTTCTACAACCCAAAGCAGCTTACTCTTCTCGCTCTAGTTGTTTCTGCTACCAAGAAAATTTTGCCTCAATTCCGAGCTGGAGAAACGCAGTCAAAGTCATCTTACGGCATCGAATAGTTCGCCATTACCATCACATCATCAGCAAGGTTTTTGTATGGTTGGTAAAGAGAGCAAGTGGAAGGGCGACTGTTCAAATTACTAGAGAGATCTTCAGAGATGAAGCTTTGTACTCGAATTAATGGCTTTTCCTGGAGAAACTTTGGAAGTTCAATTGTTTTTCTGCTCTTTCTAACAAAACCACCCACCGACCCAACCTTTCACGTAATAAGGAAGCAGTTTAAAAGTTGGCAAGTTATTGTTTTTAATTTGAAGGGCTCAGCATTGTTTTTCTCGATATTAATACAATTTGGCAGAAAGTAGAAATGAGTGGTTTCCTCTATTTCCGTCCAACTTCCTCCCAACCACAACTATAGCTTCTTTCCAGATATTTATAATTTAGAGCTCCATCAATTAAATTAACTACGTTTGAATTCAGTTTGAAGTGGTGATTGTTACATGTTGGAGAACAGTCCTTCAAAAACTTGGAAATGATCTTTCCTGTTTCAATTTAAAGTTTGAATCAGAATTGGAGTGAATGGAGCCAGATGGGTTTGGGTTTAAGGGGATGGGAATAAATGGGCTAGTTTACCAGAAATGCTTTTCTAATATGGAATGAATAAACTCATTCTATCACTAATAGCCTTTCACCCCAGTCGAATCGAATCTCATCTTGACGAGTTCTATTTTTGGGTACTCTCTTAGTTTAGTCATTTGCACATAGATAAGCACAAGTACAACTGGAAATGTGTCAAGTGTTTGTGCTCCTTGCTTTCCCCATCTGCGATGTATCTATCGTGAAATGATCATGATTCGATTTCCGAAATGTGTACTTATGACGTATCACACCACAACAATATTTCACTCTGCGGTGGCAACGAATTTACTTCGAAAATGATCTGCATCCTGTAATCATCATTGATGAGTATGACACGCCGCCGTTACTAATATACATGGTGGTTCACATACTGCAGACTTATATGTCCAGTTCTGCAAAACACAATAATGGATTTTATAAAAACAACTCTGCGTAACATCCAAATTTTCACAGAAACTTGAACGCTACCTAACAAATGTATATGTTTGTACTCCAACAGTAAATTGAGAAAAGTATTGCAGTGAAAAGAGATCGTTTCCTCACTAGTTCGATACATGGTGGGAGATAGAATTGTCCCATCATCTGCAACGATACAAGAAAGGGAAAGTTCATTACAAAAGTGTTTATGAGACTCGGTAGTAGTTGGATAGCGACACTTTAGGAAAGGGATGGGGGTGAGTTAGTCACATGGACCAAATAATGTACGGGATGTCAACGGTACTCTACAGTTACTTACTGTGCTCAGCTCCTTTCCTGGTGCTTAAAGAGAAATGGATGGATGTGAAAAGTCTTTTCCTTCTTTGTGTCAGTATGAGTAACCCACCCTTTGGCTAGGGTGGGTTGGTGGGTGATGATGCGTTGACGTTGATGCTAAGTTGAGGACAAGGATGGAAGTTGGAAGAAGTAAAGGCGACGAGATCACATTAGATGCGCCTGACATTGGACGCTTGATGGTGATGACGAGGACGTGAACGGACGTAGGTAGTAAACTAGGTTGGTGTTAGTTTGGTGGATGGATGGAGTGAGTAAGATAATAATAAAAGTTGAGATAAAACAAGAATTGGACTACTTGACCCCTGCTGCTTTGTTGATATCACTTCACTGCTTTCCCTTTTTCCTTTCTCTCTTTGACTACGTGGTCCAGAGTCCAGTGTGGATCACGGATAACAGTGAGCGGTGTCCTTTCTCCCCTCGTCCAGTCCAATTCCCAAAGACCACTTTTCACCCAATGGACAACAAATCTTTACTGTTGTCCTTTCCACAACTAAATTGTGCTGGAGATTCATTTTATGACGTTTTTGTAAAGAAAAGTTTGAAGAATTTCATTGAAAAAATGACAATAAACCATCTTTCGAAGCATTTATAAAAATTCATCAACATCACAAGACTTTTTTGTCAGAGAGGGGATTGAAGGATATGGATAAATGAATGAGAACATGGACAATTTATTGTTTTATTCTATTGTTATTGACCAGGGCAGCACAAACAAAAGTCAATATCAGCTGCGAACTCTCACGAAGAGATGGACAACTTTATTAACTTGTGGTTTACACTCTCACTCGCCTTTCCCCTGCATGTCTATCATGCACTTGCCAAACAACAATTTTTTGTCTTCATTTCTTTTTTAGTGTCCCGTCATTTTATTTTGGAAAGATGGAAAAGAAACAGACAGTGCAGTGGATGAAGTCGTACCGTCATAAAGGAGAAATGGTCGTTATTTCTCGTACTTGTTTACACGCACATTGCTTCACTAACTGTTGCAGAGCAGTCCCATCAAAGTTAGTGGTAGACAGACGGTAGTATTGTAGCAATTTATTCATATGCTGCTGCACCAGATGTTCCTAACGTCTAAATAATAAATGTTCTTTGTTCAACTTGAGTGCAAGATCAACTTCGGTAGTAGAAGAACGATATCAAATGATCAAGCAACTTTTTTTCTGAATTTTTTTTAATCTTTCCTTTTAACAATGAGTAGTTTGGTTCAATAAAAACAATTGTTTTATTTCACTTAATTCGTGCTGGGAGATTGACAATAAATTGGGATGCTTATTCCGGTCTACTACAGAATCAAATTAATGAAGTTGGTAAATGGAGTCTTTCAAGCCGTAATGTCGTCTATGCCGAGCATTTTCTTGAATTTTAGCAGGATGTAAATGGCACTAATAGAATTAATCTTTAATCAATTTGGCTTTGACTTTCCTTTTTTCACGCCAATTAGATTTTTATCTGGGATCATTTATCTATCACTTTACTACTCTTGTTTGCCTATCATGGAAGAAATCGTCTCTCGATCACCAAGTTCCACGTCAAGCGTCATCCACTCTGTCTAATCCTAACCAACTTGATTTTTTTTCTCAAAAACACCCTGTAACTAAAAGAAGTAGACGAGAACAAACCGGGTGCAATGCAATTCCTGAGAGAAACTAAAGAAAAAAGAAATGAAAGTGGAATTGAAGAGAGACGATGACAATCCCAAGAACACGTAAGCCCATTAAACGGAATGTTGTTTTTCTGTGATCCTTCTACTTTTCTTTCTTCATCTAATTGGTCCTGCAGCTTACAATCTACAATACTTACGAGATCACGTCAGATTGTTAAAAGAGACTCGCAAAGAGAAGAGAAGCTGGGAAATGGTGAAGTTGAACAGTGCCGAAAATTGAGAGAAACTGGAGACTCGGAAGAAAGGTCCAACACAATTCTCTGGAGGTGCGTCTCTAGTCCTGGTTTCTTTTCCTAAGACTCGAACTGAAATTTACTTTCACCATCACATCAGACATCCGTATCACCACCCACCACTCCACTGCCACTCTTTTAAGTAAGACTAACAAGTTGCTGTTTGTGCAGTACTAGGCCAGGAATAACTCCAAGTGTGTTTCTCAACTGCATTTACTTCCTTGCATTTATTCCTAATCTACCATCATTAAGTGTAAAAAACGTTGGATCGTCCACTTCTTGAATTCTCTTTCGTCTCTACCTTTCACATGTGTTTGTAATATGACGGCTCGGGTGTCTTTCCCTTTGTATCCAGTTACACGGCTCAGTCCACGTCCACAGGTTTAGTCCGTGGAGGTTGTGACCCATGACGGGATGACCTTTACATCGGTGGCTATTCTGCCACTGTATTCTTGATGTATTTGCCTTCTTGAATTTCGTGATGGGAATTTGCTCGGTGGCTTATTTGCTTCATTTCTTACACGCATTGGCTCACCAGACTTGTGTTTGCCCGTTAGCTTTTAGAATTGGACTTGGACCTGTTAGAAGAAACCTTTCTCTTTTTCATACTTTTGTGTTCTTTTCCCTTGTGTATACCACGCAATTTAGAACATCATACAATTTACTTTTACAGTGGTTTGGAGTTGGTTTCATGATTATATTGGGTAGCATAATTATCTTGTTAATTCACAAGAAAACATAATTTCTTGCAAGTGCAAGGCTCGTTCGGACGGGAAAATACAAATATGTATGGTTCATAAATCTGTCCAACTGTTGTACGAGCAAATGTTATCAACAATTGCACACACCAAATATTTTTTGTGTTCAGAACTACTTAAAAATCGATAAAGGATAAATGTCAAATAGACAAGGCGAACTGACGGCACACCTTATAAATGAGCGTGTTTATCTTTGTCTGTCCAAAGACTGCACTTCATTTCATGCCAAATTACGAATCCTACTTATTCACCACGTCTACTTTCTTTGTGCTCTTCAACCCCATACATTTTTCCGCATAAAGACAGGTCAAGCTGAAATCGATAAGAAGACAGGTAGTAATTGTGAGGTTGTGGGAACTTGTACAAATAGTTTTTCTAGCTGGCTACCCTGGGTGTTAAAAACGAATACAGAGTCCATCCAGTGCTGATGTTAGGGTGTGAAGTGAACTATAAAAGGATAACAGCGAGCAACTGACTATTATTACTTCGACGATTCCACATAACTGCCAATCCAGCCAATTCAAAACAACTCCCTAAAGTATTTTTACGTCGGTTTCCCAATCTTTCTTCTTTTTTTGTTTTTCTCAATTCTATCTATTGCATCATTTCGTATCATCATCTTATTCGCCTATGAGAGCAGGTTGAGTTGTAGGTTTCCAGTTGAGGGGTAACGGGTTAGGTTAACCTAGTTTCGAGATCAATTTCGTTATATAATCCCGTTTGCACCGTACCACCTTTCAACTCCCGGAGGTGCTTTGATCTTTTGAACTTGCTGTCTCTTTTGCTCGTACTCTTTTTTTGTGTTGTTCAACATTGAACATCTTTTTCTTGTTGTAAGAAGTTTGAGAAAGGATTTTTTGTTGTCTTTACATGTAATATTTGTATATCTATTGAAAAAAATCATACTTTTATTCGCGGTGTCAATTGTAGTAATGTCTCTGGAAATTATCCGGACATTGCATCCGCGATGGTTGGCGTTCATGGAGCATTAGAACATAATTGTAATTATATTACCATTTTATCTACTTCTTCACTCCAGTCTTATTAGAATCTTTTATATGTACCTTCCAGGCATGAAATATCTTATTTGTGAGTAAGAAACCTGGAACCAGATATGTTTGCTTTCTCCTTACATTTAGCCATTCACCTGCTTGATTCCAGTACAATGTTTGATTTACTGTAAAAGTAGACGGATGAGGGTTGTAGCTGTGGTTCTTAGTTTGGAAGAAGTGAAGTGACTTGATTTTACTCCGAGTCTCCCTAATTGATGGTGCCAGGTCAGATTGGGTTGAACCACGTAATAAATCATGCTTCCTTGATTTAGTTTATCACCCTCATTCCCAGAATTAACTAATAGATTGAGACAGGATTACTAATAGATTCTTGTGAAAAGGGTGGGATAATGGGATGTAGGCTGAAAAGGATCGGTGAAGGAAATGAATTAGAAATCGAGCTCCCTTCCTGAGGATTCCTCCAATAAAGCTTTTATTTGTGCAAAGAATTTTTACTTTTACCAACAATATATAGAATTATCCGATAAGTCATTCCGCTAATTCCTTTGTGTCTTACGAATATGTAATAGTCGCAAATGGGGGAAGGTGTTTCATTCTCTGCCTTTTATTAAATTTAGCGAATACTCATATGTATGAAATTTAGAAAATAATTTCACAGTCTTCCAGATAGTAGTAACATTGCTGTAGCTAAAAAAATAACTAAGGTATGCATATATGTGAGCTACATTTGGAGTTGGACGAGACAAAATCAGAAAGCCGTTGATCTCACTCTTGCTGCATTTTCATTTAATTTAAGTTGTCATCCCACTCAGTCAATCTGCACTTTAGTCAGAGGAAAGTACCGCATTCGTTGTCAACTAGAGGTGAGTTGCTCTACCGCCTCGAGTTCCCATGTTTAATTTAGTTGTGAAATGTACCTATATTGGATTGTGGTGTCTGATTGTATATTTAGTGATAACGAGCATTAAATGAACTCGTGTGAAATGTGTCTGGAGCTACTGATTAGGATGTGGAATGCCCACCCGCACCCATGTCCACACCCACGAACAGTTCATCCCATCACGTTGACTCTGTGGGTGGATGGATAATGATCCTCACTTTCTGTGACTGATGACAAAGAGAGCAAGTGTCAGTCACAGTCACAATGCGGATCAAGTGGTGCAGTCTCAAGGGAAGGTGAAAACTGCCATTCACCTCAGTTACTGTAATTAAAAGCGCATAAGCATTTCTATTACAGAATGAAGGCATAGTTTAATCCACGTGCAATAAATCATGAGCCCCAGTCCAAGTTTTTCAAAAAAATTTAAATTGCGAACAAAAATAGTTTCATATAAACATGTGTATGCGAGCAAATCCTTTCAACCCTGACCAAACCCGATTTTTTTCTACAGGAAATAAATAAACCGTAGCCAGGTCAAATGGCTGCGTCGCCTCCAAAATTATAAAACTAAAATAATCAACTACTAAGAAGATTCTCTTTGGAATTTTTATGGATCAATTCGGATTATTTCAGGGATTTATTCCACTTTCAAAGATATTAAAAGAGCTAAGCGTGCTTTACTGTTTCCTTTTTTAGAAAATGTCAATTTTACAGTATGGAGTAAACCAAAACTTTAGCTGTTTGTAATTTTTCTACAATAAAAAATAATCATTTTTATTTTGAAGTCATAATTTATGTTGTATACATTTGTGATTTCATATCAAATTGGCAGCTCCTATGGAAAACCTACGCATTTCCATTACATTTGTAATTACATGAGTGGCATGATGAACTTGACGAGATTGTTGTTGAGGTGAAACTGATATTTCCATGTTTCCTGATTGGTTATTGAGTCATAAAATATTCGGATTCATTGCACAATATTTTGTATGTTTGCGGCCTATCCACCCCCCAGCCTTATGGTAAAAGCGTAAATAACCCAAACAAAGTAGGCATATATCAGGACAGCAATGATAGCGGCCAGGGCTATGATAGAATTTTCCAAGCCAGAGTTTCCAATATGATATAGAATATAGGCCGCCGTCAGATAGCACATGACGCAATATCCAGTCAATGCCGCATAGCAGAGAATTGCATCAGACTATAAAAAACCCAAATTAATTACATTTGTTGAACTTTTAATTGTTTTGTTACTGTCTTACATTTGCAGTCGCATACAGAAGAAGGCATGCAAAAATCAGGCCAGGTATGGAAATGATCAGCAGTAAAGAACCAGAAACTGTTGAACCAAATCACAGCATTTCAATTTGTATTTGATTGAAATAATACAGTTATTTGATGTTAAATTAACTAACCATAGCGGAAGTGCTCGGTGCGACTCAGAGTAATACAACTGAGTATAATGCAGACTAAATGGACAACCTAGAAAGAAAATTTGTGTTAATCAATTATTAAGGACAAAATTGAACACGATTATAAATCCAAATTGTGGTGAGCTTACAATTCCAAGTACTCCAATTAGTATGCATCCAAATTTGATGTCGCAGCAGCAAGGATTTTTAGATTTTAAAAAGTTACACATTGTGGTACGACTGTTTTTATTTGACTCACTCCAGTTTGGAAGAAAAGAAAAAAATTTCTTTGTTAATGCACATATAGCTTACTTCAGTAAATTGCTTCCTTCAAGAACGGGCTTCAATTTGAAATTATTTGGAAATCAATTTTGTGCAAATTTTTTACGGAAAGCACATATATTGTAACCCACGACTTTTATCCTAGGCAACTTAAAACGACAAGAGTAAGTTAATCGTGATTGTAACCCAAGGAAATTAAAAAAAACTGTATGAAAGAGGATATTGTGTGCATTATTTGTATAACTAATTTAATTTCATATTAGATAAGCAGTTTCCTTTCAGATTTTTGTTTGATTCCCGAATTTAATCAAAATTCCAACTCTTAATTCAGGTCCAGCATAAATTGTTAGGGCAGACATCAAAAGGTGGACTATACACACCAAAAAAACTATTCACCACACCCACCCATGAATGTTGAACAGCTAGATAAATGTGATGGGTAACCGTAATCTCTACAATTCCGGGTAGAACAAGTATGGATTGGATTCAATCGGATAATCCTTTTGAAATTGGAATTCTTGACACTTGGCATCATGCAGGATATTCTAGTTGAAATGTTATAGAATTGTTTGAAAACACTTGAAAATTCAGCCCCAAAAAGGTGCATATGGAGGAAGAAGCAAAGAAAATTGGATCAAGAAAAGAATAAGATGATGGTCCTCGTGGTGGTTGAGTGAATTCAACTTTGTTTTTTTACAGCTTTCACTTTGTACTACAACTGACAATTGCAATTGTGTTCACTTCAGAAATGATTCCCTCATCGAATATTTTCATCCACATACGATTGTGGCTATCTGACTTGGCTCCCTTATGTACTTTCAACTTTGGCCAACTTATATTTCAGCATGGCTTTAGTCTAAGCCGAGTCAATCCGTTTATTTCTGGACTTGAGCATTTTAGCGGCATCACATCACGCGTTTACGTTTTCATGTTTAACGAAAAACAAAGAAAATAGAGTCTGCTCACTTTAAGTTGAATGCATCAAATAGAATTTCTCACCCTGACACCCCACCAACTCATCGGACAACAGAAGAGATTGTGAGGCTTTCTTTTCTGTTTTTATCCAATCCAATACTATAACTTTTTTCAAATTTCTCACCAAATTGACTGCACTTTTTAACAATTTCGTTCCGAAAACTTTTCTTATTCCAATATCACATCCACCCATTTAAGTTGCGAGTCCAAGTCAAGTCTGCTGAGTTGAATTCGAGTATGTGGAGTCAAAACTATTATTATAAAACCACGTACAGCTATATTATTTCACATAAAACCGGGGATAATATAATAGGATGCTGGAGCGCTGGTATCATCTCAAACTTTTGTCTGTATACAAGCTGAAAAGCGCTGCGTTATCATGTCATTGTTTTGTACACCTCTGTTTACTTGTAAGAATAGGATTGTGTTTTTTTAGTGATAGGGAAGAAGTGAGAAGTGGAAAGTCTGTGAAAAGGGGAAAGCAAACAGGAACAATTTTTTTGTCTATGAAACAAAAGTGAGTAGGTTTTTATCCAATTTTTCCCAAGGACAGGAAAAGCGATATCTTTTACGTATGGATCATTGAGTCTCAAATCGGGTATATGGGACGTCAGATAAGTTCACATTTGCCCGTTATTTATCCCACCATGCAGCTTACCCACATTTCTTGGCAATGTTTAGAAGAGGGTGAAGAAGTTGATTGTGGTGAACTTGGTAAGTCCCATGAAAAAAATGGTAAATTTTGCTTGTTCCACATACAGGAAAAAAACTTAAATAAGAAATAATTATTTGTGCTAGTGTAAATGAAATCTGCTGAGGTGTAGATTATAATGAATTTACAAATTCGATAATGGAATAAAAAACAGATTCTCTAAACGAGTCCCCGCTTGGTGAATTTGATTTTTGATTTCCGGCTGCCGCTAGCAATTTAAAATCCTTGATAGAAATTAAAATTGTCATGAAATTTAACAAAAACACAAATAACTGGGTTAAAGTATTGCTGGAACTGAAGAGTTGTGAGAGAGTACAGAACCAAAACACCGAACAAAAAATGAAATCAAATTAAAGTTGCTCATATCGCTTAACGTTTTGATTTATTGTTTCCCAAATGCATTAGATGCACAAAATTACCGTAAGCTGAAGCTTTCTCCCCACGTTGAGCATCGTCGAATGTTTTTACGGGACTCGCAGCATTGTATCCTCATTTTGACTCAACTTTGAGGTTGGGATGGCTTTCGTATATAACTTTTTAATGCAATTCTTACTTACTTTTTTGCTTCATTTTTTCACGAGAATGAATACGCCGCATGATATGATGTTATCCCCATGTATCATTCCAGAATGAAATTTTGTGGAACAAATTTTTTTTATTAAACAGTTTCCTTTATGCGATCAAAATAAATCTTAATTTTTCACGGATGAAAAAACTTGTTTCTTCTGCATCATTTTGAAGATGAATTTGGCTGACAGCCCATTGTTTCGAGTTTTCTTTCATAATGTAGTGAGAACGAGAGTGCATTAAGTTAGCATTGTTTCCAACTTATGCAAAACATGACGTGACGAATGCTCAGCGTCAAAGATGAAAAAGTAAATTTACTTAAACAGGGATAGAAATATTCATAGTCATCTCTTGATGGACGTCCAAAAGTTATTAAATCAAAAAGACAAAAACACCAAAATAACACAAACTCAAAATCATGAACGGATAAACTTGTTTCGACGTTTCTCTTGTATAATAATTGCAATCATTATAAAAAAAGTTTGGAAAGTATGGTGGCTCGACTTGCAAAGAAGCCGACGAGCTAGCAAAGCTGACTACATAAACCTTAGGAAACATAAGAGAAAGTTTGATGTTTGAAACTGCAAATTTTTTCATAAAAATCTGTGCAGCCGCTGAATCGCTGATCCTCTGCATCGAACAGCAAGAAGCAAGAACAGGAGAGATGATGGGATGATGATGACGGACGGTTATCTTCAATGTTCAAATCACGTTTACAAATCTCATGTATAACATTAGAATGAGTAGTTCTTTCCATCTTTTACATTTCAGATTTCATTTTTGTTTGGGAGAGGTGAGGTTGAGATGAGACGTGGGGTAAAATTCTGGGTTTGGTTGGTTTTTTTGTTCGGTGGGTTACTCGCCATGAAATGAAATTCTAGCAAATTTTATAAGACTCTCGTGAACAAAATTGGTAACATGATTCTTTTGCTCGTGCTTTCTCTTCCTTTTGTCTGATCCGATACAAACGTAGCTGTCCCATTCACATTCACATCCAATCCGTTTCGTCTTGATTCACTCTGTACATCACAGCC
>JAAXNX010001378.1:0-18241 GCA_036491905.1 Folsomia manolachei | reverse complement strand
TGCTTTGAATTCGAATTAGTATACCCACATCTTAAGAACTAAAACTCGATTACATAACTCGAATCAAAGATTGTTTTTGAACACAAGCGAACGGAAGTAATTGGACGCAATGCTACTTAAAATGATAAAGATAAAGATAGATAAGTAGACAGGAAACGATGTGTTGTGAAGATGTCGTCAAGAGCTCGACCCTGAGAGAAAGGCCAACAAAGTGGTTGACATGCAATGCAATAAAAAATCTAAAACTGTATTTCTTCGTCTCTTATTTTACGTATTCATTCAATGCAACTCATTCGTGCCGGCAAACTCAAGGTAAATTAAATGAGCAAAACTGCAATTGCTTGTCTCGAAGGCAAAGAAAGCAAATAACTGCCCCCAGAGACTATTTATCTCAAGTTGTGTCATTAGGAAAGCTTGTAATTTAGGTACAAATTGTCCATGGTTCCCTCATTTCCTCGCAATTCAACCTAAACTGAGAGATTGCATTCAATGCTAATTTACGGTATCCAAACCTTTGGATAAGAATGAATAAGCTCGCTATTGTATGATGTTCATTTCTTTGTGTTTTCCAAATCTGACATTTGGATTGAAAGTATGCATTCATACTTAAGTGGAGATAGCAAAGAAAGTAAAATTCCCTAACTTGTTGGAAATAATTTCGTCAATTATGAAAGGCACAGCACAGCACCAGAGTAATTTAATATCTTGAATGTGCATTTTTAGAAACTCAGTGTTCATTAATTTGCACGTCAAATTGCATCCAATTTCTTCGCTCATGGCAGTTTATCGGATCGAATTACAGAGATTAAGATGCCAATTTAACAAAAAACCGTGCATGTCAACGTGACTCCTAAATGTGAATCTGCATGATTTTTGACTAAACACAATTTTAGAACAATTGAATGGTTTACATAAGTCATACTACATATTATAAAATTTGATAATGGGGTTAAAAATGTATTTATTTATGGTTGCAATTTAAGTATGCAATTCAGTGTTCAGATTTCCTTCATGCTTAAAGCAGTCACCTTCCATTTTTGACCTGAGTGAAACACAGACTAATTTGTGAGATATTTATATAAACTTGAATTGTGTAGCAGAACAAACTTTAAATAGATGGTAACTTGAATAAACTTGAATAAAGAGAAAGTTCACTGTCCACAGTCGAGGGAATTTGGATATCTAAATTAGGAATCCAATTAGGAAAGTGGCCTTTTCCTGGCTATGTTCTGGCTATGTTCTGGCTATGTTGATAAGGCCCAACTATCTAATATGGAGCTTCTATACAGAAAAGTTTGGCAAGTAAATTCCGACTCATAAT
Organism: Folsomia manolachei; assembly: GCA_036491905.1. Lineage (NCBI taxonomy): Eukaryota > Metazoa > Arthropoda > Collembola > Entomobryomorpha > Isotomidae > Folsomia > Folsomia manolachei. The sequence goes on along the minus strand of JAAXNX010001378.1, from coordinate 16,920 downwards.
TTTGAAAAGAAGCCATGCAACTGAAAATACATGTAGGAAAATACTTCGAACTAATCACATCAATTATTGCTAGACATTACACCTGAAATGATCTCAAACTTAAACTTCTTGCCTTGCCCTACTCAACNAACTTCTTGCCTTGCCCTACTCAACAATCCCTTAGGAATTATCCCAAAGTTAAACAAATTATTCACCAAAATCTAATCCAGGTTCCATTTTCTGAGGAAGTGATTCATCACATACAAACATCATAACACTTAAAAACAAAAAAAAATTATCTGATTAATATAAAGAAGTTCAAACTTTTTTCTTAAATTGTTCAAAATTTTCCAGACACCAACTTTACATCTGCAGGATTTATATATCTAATGTTCATAAATATTTGTATGCGTCACAGTAGAGTTAAATTATTGCCACCCTGACCCTCCATATTAAACTACTGTAAGTATGCATTCCAGCAGTGAATTTGTGTAGCCACCAAATCAGCAAGTATCATAATAATACAAAAAAATACATTTAATTTTGCACCAGATTCGACACATCACGACATACCTAAATGCAGAACGAGAAACTGCCTGCATCCTCAATCAACCAGATTGTTTGCCCAGGTGCAGTTCATTGAGATGACGGTAAATCAATACACGGAATAAATAACTAATTACCCAATATTTCATCAAGAAATACTGTATTGTGTTTTGCACATTATTCAGGAAATAACAAAATGCATTTCAATGTATGCACGACTTTCTCAAAAAGTTATTCACATTTTAAGGGTATCAAAATCAATTTTACCTGTAGGAAATCCAGGCATCATCTTTCCCTCAGTTCGAAATGCTCCTCAAATTAAATGTGTTGTTCGTTATTTAGCTGGGTTGGCCTATGTTTGTCAATTATGGTCACTGTTATAGATGGCTGTTGAACAACGGAAATAACTGCCACAAAATAATGAAACAAAAAACACTACAATTCGGAATACAATGGAGACAAAGGAAACCAATTCTAATTTGTAGACTATGAGTTGAGTACGCGGACGTGCGTTTCCCTCGAGTGCTGCAGAGTGAAAGAACTTTCTCCAACTTCCTCCTTCACTCCACTCTGGTCCAACTCGTTGTCAGTGCTTTCTCCAACGGATTGACTTAGTTTTTGCTGGAGCCACGACTGCGTATTTTCAAGTGGGACACTTCACTTCACTCAACAGTGTGTAACAATGTCAACAAATAAGAGATTTCTTCTTCTCAGGCGACGAAATCTAAATCCTTTCACTTTAATTTCAAGATTCTCCCGTATTCATGACAACACTTAAAAGGACTTGATGATTAAAAAAGATTGTTTTTATGAAATTGCTCTGCCAGCTAGGGTTTTAGTTTCCTGTGCCAGCCAACAAATTCATATAAATGAGTACAAGTGTATCTTTCCATGCGTAGCACTATGTGACGAACTGTTTCATAAACTTGTAATAAAACCAAACCATCTGTGTGGTCAATGAATTATGACAACGAAGTGTTACTTTTATTAATGAGTAGCTATCCGATTAACAATTCATTTAAGAATCCGACAAGTGTGAAAATAAAATTTCCAACAAGTATTGAATTAATTAGTTAATCAATGTCCCATGAATTATGTGAGCATATCTGTGGTCACAAAACTGTAATAATTTCCTTTAGCGTTATATTTTTGATGTATTGCACACCGATGACGATGATGCTTGAATAAATGAGATGTGAAAGTTTATTTCCCAAACACAAGTAGTGTGTCACTGGAATGGTTCTGCTGGTATGAAAATATGTTGGTTATGGTGTCCCAATTCTGAACAATGATGCGATGGATCTTTGACAAACAAAGTGTGGCAGAGTCTGGTCTGGATGGAGTGGCCTTAGGACAAATTGATATCCAAACACCAGGAAACCCACATTAATCTGAAGCCAGAACCCTTTGTATTGTGGGGTAATTGTGATTTCGTTGATGGAATGGAATGATCTGAGTTGCTTTTGAATTTTCGATTAAACGCGTTTTTAACCTTTAACTGGGCCGTCATAAACAGATTTCTGAATGCGTGGTAATTTTTGCTCTGTTCCCGTGACTTATACTCACCCAACCAAGCTTCATATTTGCTGTAAAAATCCTACTGTAATTAGATAATACAACACTGTAGCATCAACAATCATTTCAAGGAGCACCGCCTCCTACCCTACACCTACTGATCTAGTATTAAAAATGCGCCGTGATTCGGTTTATTACACAATGACCTTTGATGAACTTGTGTGGAAATGCTCACCTGCTTCATAAATAAATATTAAAACATACACCGAGAAAATTAGCGTTCAGAATGAGTGAGCTAGCTCAGTAGTCAGACTAACAAATACCAAGTAAATTAGACCGATTCCCACCGTAACATAAAATTTCAAAAATTTTGTAACTGCGTCATAACACACCTACTCAAGCATCATCATAGCATGCAATTGAAGGTTCCGCTCCACGTTTCTGGTCTGCAACATCGGTGTTATAACTTATAACTCCGATATGATTTTATTTCAATTATCTGCTTCAGAGGTTGTTGTTGTTCTCACATTACTTAGATTTACTATATTAGTGGGTACAAAATAAAGACACGGGTTAAGAATTATGTAGTCTAGTTTATGCAATCATTTCGCGTGGCAGCAAAACTGAGATAGTTCTTATTAGTAGTCCATCAGCCCATCCTCTACTTCTGGGAAACAAAAGCAAGTAATAACGGATTTTTAATTTTTTACTCGTATGATTCAATTCGACATTTCATTAATATAAATAAGAAATTCCTCATTTATTTACTTTTTAATACTTCAATAAGTTTTTGAACCCACATAATTATTAAACAAAATAAACCTCGACTCGACGGACACGCAATTAGTGCGTTGCACAATGCTTTACTAATTACATTTGTTTAATTCGCATGATTTTTGAACTGGTATACTGAACCACTCAATACTAGAGGGTAGAATAATGCAACAACAAAAGGTCATTTTTGACCCAGTAGCAGTTATGAACCTATGAAGTTATTTGGACATGAAGTAAATACATATCTTACTCATTCAGCAAACAAAAATTTAACACTTTAAACCCTGTATAGCCAGCTAAAATATTTGAGCTAAAACTGGTTTTAGGGTAAAACAATAGTTCAAGAGCCAAGAGTGAGTCTTGCGTGTGTAGTGGAAGGAATTGAATTTTCTTGTTATGAATTGCAAATCTTGAAACAGACGACTTTTTTGTCAATCCTGATCAAAAATGTTATTGTGCAAAATGTTTAGTATTAGCGAAAGTACTCTAATTGTTATTGGTAGCGCATTCGGAAAACGAGTGAATGGCCCTAATTACGAAAAGTAAGGTGAACTGAACCTTTATACATAATTACGACAAATCACCATTGCAGTCCTCAGCTTAATACGTGTTGAAAGCCTTGATCAAGCAATAAATCGTTTAACATGCTATTTAATCCTTTTTTTGTGTGAATGATTTTATACTGTAACTTGACGCTTTATTTACGCCAAATAAAAACCATACTACAAAGTCAGTACATTGCAAAAACTAAACAATAACACAAAAATTTGCGTATATCAAAGTTGGGTGTAGCCCAGCTAGACTATGAATTATGATGAAAATACAAAATGAAATGAACCCAACTATTCCATGTTGCACAAAGATGTAATAAATATGGTCACTTTGCTCTATCCAACATGCATGAAAAGTGACAGTATTTGGTAAAAAACCTGACTAGTGACCTGCAATATTGCAATATCTAAGGGAAAGTGACTTGACCACATACTCGTGACCTTGTTTGAGTTTGAATAGTGACTGGTGTGATACATGCGTACGTGGGGTGTGGGATTAAGTTTTGAGTCTCAAGTTGGCGTTTAATAAAAATGAACCAGATTCTTCCATTACCACCTAAAAAACATTCTGTTTAGCTTTCGTTTTCTAAAGACTTGCCTCTCCCTCTTCCGCATTGACATCGACGTTGGTCAGTCGCATCAAGAAAAGTAGCTCAAGTGGACAAGACATCAATATAATTTGGGACTGATAAAGTTTCAGGAAATCCGGAAGTATATCGGTTAATTGGTCACAAGAGTGTTGTATTGCTAACTTAATTATGTGATACAGCTTTTAAGCAAGTCAATAAGTTAAGGTATCAGCAATGAAGCTGTCCAGAAAGACTCTCTGTTCGATCATTGCAGGTAAATTTTATTCATATCTGACAGCATCAATTTCTTTGGTTGACCCAAACTGACCTCGTGGAATTGACGTTGTATGCCATTGACTTACACAGGTTGACCATATCTAACCACATTTTTCATTTGATTATTTCAGTCCTGTTGATTGCGGTTTCCAATTTAGCAAGGTCTTCCGAAGTGCCAAATCCAGATGACGGGTCAACATTAAACGCGGACTTGAATCATTTAATTTCTATTTTAGAAGTAAATGAAACAGACAGTGATCTGACCACTACAAGTCAAAGTACCGCTCAGGATCATTCTGCATCCCCATCAACTGCTCAAAGTTCATTACAACCAACTAAAACAGTTATATATAAAAAGATTAAATACCGAAAAATCAGAAAACCTGTATCGACTTCGTCACCAGTATTACAATCCACAACGCCAACTTTTCTGCCACCGCAAACGTCCAGTAGCGAGCCCTTGTCGACATCCACCACATCGACTTCTACAACAACTGAAATACCATCAACTACAACCACAGAACCCCCCACAACACCAACGCCACCCGTTGATGTGACAAACTCAATTATCAACGTCTCAAATTTCCCAAACCAAAACGATTTTGCTGACCGTCGTGAAGATGTGAACGTGGATGACATTGCTCCACCCTCTCAAATTGAACTAGCTCAACAATTATCATTACTTAATTCATTGCTTACCAGTTTAAACGACAATGCCACGGCCACCACAAGTGGGACCACTCCCTCCATCGCCTCTGCTCCAGCAACGGAATCCCTCCCCAATCAACAAAGCATTTCACAAAATGAAGCACAAGCTGTCGCAAACAATCAAACTTTAGCAATTTTAAACTCTATTTTCGGAGGTAGAGGTATTTCACCAGTTGGAATAAGTAATGAAGATGCCACCGCAGCCGTGTTGGGTTTCAAAAGTCAAGGGTCTCCATCCTCTTCAAATGTCGCCACGCGTCAAATACCAATAGCCTCTGGAACAGAAGGTGCTAAGGCACTTTCCGAATTCCTTCTCCAAGCAGCCGCAATAGAAGCTGTACAAAAAGGAAATAATGATAATTTTCAAAATGTCAACGCAAATCTTAACTCTGCAGCATCCGCCGCAGCTGCCAACAATCAAATTTCTAGTCTAGTCTCTATCCTTGGGACGTTAAATGCCATTTCACCGCAGGGTCAAAATGCACAAAATTTGCTAGGGTCAGGTCAATTTCAAGGTTTTCAACAATCTCAAATCTTGGATCCTCAACAACAAGTTTTAGCAGTTCTTGCAGCACAGCAGCAGCGAGATCAAACCGGGGCACCAAATCAGTTGACGGATTTGTTAAGTCAATTCCCACAACATCAACATCAAGGGGGAGGGGTTGGCCAGTCTTTTGATATTCGAAATATACTTGGACAAGGAGCTTTGGGTGGAGGTGGAGGTGGCATTTTATCCACAATTGGTTCAGGAATTACTTCGTTAGGGTCTTCTATGATTACTACATTTTCAAATCTCCTTAGTGGGAGTGGAATTGGAGGAAAACCCAGAGTACGAGGTAATTGATAAATTCTGATTTTGTCCAGTTAGAAATTTGAGGCAAAACGAGACTTCTACTTATTTTCAATCTGAATGAAACCCTATGAAACACTCATTTCCAATTTTAGATCTTATTAGATCTAGTCACTGATTTTTGTGATTTTATAGGCGTTGACACTCGATTGGGTTTAGGATACAGATTTGGGGACGCTGCTGATGCTCAACTAATGTGGGATGTCGGACCTCAACTGTTTACAGAACCTATGAAAAATGAGCAAAGAACTCCAACAATGACAAAGAAAAGTCACACCGTTTCCGCAGATCAAGATGAGACTGATAAATTTATTCAATCGCTAATCGGAGGCAACAAACCAAGTGAATTAAAAGGATTCCCTGCGGCAAAAAGAGTTCTAAATCTTCAATCTCAACAAAATTCACCTGCATCAAAAAAACCATTTTCTCTCTTGAAAATGTGGAATGCTGGGAAAGAACCAAAGTCGAAGCAAGCCTTGACCACACCCACTCCAATTAACAAGCTACAAATCCCTCATCAACTTCTCACACCTCCTGTTGCACTTGCTTTGAATGAGGCTGATCGAGTTCAGATGGCAAGAAATAAAAGTTTCAAAAAACGATCATCCGCAGTGCAGCTTAAAAACTATTACTCTAAACCCGACGACAACCCTCTGGCTGGTCATAGCACCCTTACTGCTTACGAACAAATGCTTATAACTAGAGGTAAAATCCTTGGAGCAGCAAAGTTTAGAGACATTGTAGGCCAGGAACCAACTCCCACCACGAGACGCTCAATAACTCGGCGAAAAAGGCCGCAACCTACTTCAAAAGTGTCTGAAAAACAACAAGACGTCGATAACCAAGAAGAACAACTTCCAACTGCAGAGTATGGGAATAACGCCGGACTGAGTGGTTCTACTGCTTCCAAAAAACAAAAGAAAAAGAGAGGAAAGCCATCCAAAGGGAAAAAAAAGAAAAAGCGACCCTCCAGCATGCGACCACGCCCAGTAAATGATAAGCACAAGTGGAAACCAAGACGAGTGGTTGAAGAGGACTTAGATTCTCAACAAGGGGAAAGTCAAAGGGTTCAAAAACCTTTGAAATTGAATCGAGATGAACACCGCAGCAGCAAGAGTAGGGAATACATGGAACCTCGAAAAAGGACACAAAAGAAGGAAAATAAAAGCCATGAAAGAGATCATTCCTCGCATGACCACACCCACAATGACCATGAAGGTCATAAAACGCCATGCTCAAAACATCGAGAGTTAGAAGACAAACGGAAGGATTACAAGAACACTGATGACGACGTGTCATCACGACTGGAAGAACCGGAGTCGTCACATTCATTGGCAAAGCCACAATTTAATGACAATCAGGATACTGAGCTGGATGACGACTTTAGAACTCAACCAGAAACGAATGACGATGAGGATGAAGAGGAATATGATGACCAAACCCCTACCGACACACCTCAAGATGAAACCCAGGATGACGAAGAAAAAAGAAGACCGACTAGTTCCAGGGAAAAATATTATACTACCAAGAAAAAGCCACATAACCAAGATTCATACTACGACTCGAAGGATGTGTTTTTCAAAAACTCTCGCGAAAAATCTAAGGAACGTCCAACTTACGGTGATGGCATTAAAGAATACAATGAACGCCCCAGACACAAAGATAACTTTCGAGATTTAGATAATAATACCAAAGAAAGGGACCGATATCGGGGTAAATCTCACAAACACAGTCCAACTCCAAAAGAACCACAAATTAGCAAATCCCGTAGGAAAACCCCACCAAAATTTAGCCTTACTCAGAATATTCAATTACTGGATGGGAGGTAGAGGACGAAGGTCACAAAAAGTTAAAAAGATCAACCAACACCAACCAAGTCGTGAACGAGGACAGAAGGATGAGACATCACGCCAAAAAAATGAGGACAACGACTATGAACGATTTACATTTAAAAAACCGCATTTATCCCGATCCGATGATCCTTTCCATGTCAGAAATAGAAGGAAAAAACCAACCAGAAGACGCCGTCCATCAATAAGTGCCTTCAATCATAAAATAAGCCGAATTACAACCCCACTAAAACGTGGTGGCAGCAGTCCTTACGACTTTATGCAGACATACTCCCCAGAAGACAATCCGGAAGCAAATGACTCATTTCTAAGAAGAAATCAAGTTAGTCTCAATAACCGGTTGAAGGAAGCCGAGAAGCAAAAATTGATACAATCTCAGTCCCCTGAATCCCCAGATGAATTTTCATCCGACCCATCTTCAACCCTTTCTGAAAAAGCGCAACCTTCCTCTGTCATGTCTTTTGTCAAAAATTACTTTGCATCAAAAACACCAAAACACTCACCTTCCTACAAAAAGAAGACTCATCGCCCACCCAGCGGAAACCCTTCCTCCATCAGCACCCTTGCCAAACTAATTTCCAACCCTTCTGCACTAAATCCCCTAAAAATGCTGCCAATTCGAAGAAATCGCGTCCGTCAAGGTCAATCTCAAACAACTCCACTCCCACAAGTAAGGCATAAATTGGCTGTGGTAAATGGGAAACTGCAAATCCTAAATATCACTGGAACCCCCACAACAACTACTACAGAATCCCCTATAATTCACATTGGAGACGACATGTCCTTTGAAGAATTAACCGAAGTACTTGGAGCCGTTAAAAAGAAAAGGAAACAAAAACTCAAACTCCGAACTTCGACGACAACACCACGACCAAAACTGGAGTCAAAGAAGGATTACGAGTACGAAGATGAGGAAGGGATTTCGGAGGAGACGGATTTTGTGGTGAAAGCCGAAAAGAAAGTTGACAACGACGTGGCTGAGGATGACGACGCCAATGATGGACTAAAAGGGATTTTCATTGATATTGAGAGTGGTGAGGTTATGGCACTAAAGCCCGTTGCGGAGTTGACAAGTTTCCAACCACCCAAGGAAGAGGAGGCTCCCACACTTCAAGAGGTCATGGGAGATGTAGACGAGTTAGATGACGAAGATGGGGATGGCGTGGCGGATAAGGAGATTCAAAGAAAAGATGAAATATTTTCCGGTATTCAATCCGAGTTGAAAAAGAATTACGACTCAATGAAGAAGGCACATGAGAAGTTAGAAGCTAAAAAGAGACGAAAAGAAGCCTTTGTCGCAAAGGGGATGGATGAGAGCATGGATGTTGTCTCCAAATATTTCGACATGGTTCAGGAGGAAGATGAAGGAGGAAAGTAGTCGCTGTCCTCTAAAATATTTATTATCTCATCAATTAACTACGTATTCATAATATTATTTATAACTGCATACTTCATAATAAGACTAATGCGAACTTGCAGAATTAATGTAAATAATTCTACCGTTACACATATTTCGAATGATATAGAACAAGCTAAAATATTGACCATATGCCAAAATCTACGCCATTTATTTATCCAATTTATTGAGTTTAATTTATTTTGTGATGATGATAAGTGTGTCATAATGGTATGAATGTATTTAATTTATGAATCTTTGTTCCTACTTATTTATTTCTTCGAATTAGAATGTAAATGATTTTGACATTTACCCGACTTATCAAAAATGCCAAAAAGTAGTAAATAAAGAAAGTGACAACCACTACGTTTAAACCAACGCTATCTTAAAAGGACTCTGCCAACGAATCCAACCACTTTCACCCAATAAGTTCCATAGCATAAAATATGCTAAAATGCAACCCACTGCAATTCTCCTAACATTGACTTGGTCCTAGATTGAGACACGTTGTGGCAAACAAAGGAGAGCTAGAGTTCGGGAAAAACGAACGACAAGAAGAAATCTCAAATGCAGCCAACTAACCAACTTGTTCCTATGCATCACTCTACTGCATCACCCACCATCACTCTCATCTGATCAAAGGAAAGTAAGCAACAACAGGCAGCCAACGTATTTGGACCATCTACCATTGTTTGGGACTTGACCACAAAACAACTGACTGAGTGGTGAGTGGGGACAATTAACTAATTAATTAGAAATAACTCCATTCTGACCTTAGCCCTGTGGTGGCAGAATGTAGTTTATTATAGGAACAGTCAGGGTTGGTTGTGGGTTTTAGACAGGTCTTGACTTGACCCGTTTCTTAAAAAGAAAGATGGTCCTTGACTGGCTTCCTTTGTTTGGGATTATTGGAAACGACAAATATTGAAAAAAATAAGACAACGATAAAGTAGGAAGGTCAATTAAGCTTCTTTATTAGTCGTACTTTGGGCAGGGAATGAAGTAGTAAGCAAAGTCGCTATTAACAGAGGTCAAGGCCAGGTTTTCATTTTGAAATAGTTTTTTTTGCTAATGTGTGTCTGGGGGATAAATTAATTCGATTGTTTTACTAAATTTCGTTTTTATTTTTGTTTCAGTTAAGGTTAACAGAGCAAAGCTAAGAATTAAAAACAGTGAATAGTGGGTCACCACTTGAAACATTGCAATTGGGTAAGTGAACGTCGTTTTTTAACCATAAATACTGTGTCATATCATAAGCCTCAACGCTGAGCCTAGACAATCATCTCCCGTTGTGTGTTGCCTTGTCAGTTATCTCGTGGCTTCCGATTTTGTAAAATTCCTCAATGAGTTTCCGTCCAAGTTCCTCCGCCCACTTTTATAATACCACCGGATCAATAATAATTTATTCCTCCTACCACCCATTCTCACTGGTGGGACGGGGAGGAATATATTCAATTTATTGAATTAAAATTCCCTTTCCTGTTTGGCTGTCATTTAATATACTAATAGGTCCGTGGACCTTTTTTTGTAATTGGGGAGAAGAAAAGAATGAGGTCATGAGGTATTTTAACACGATTTCTTCGGATTCTGTTGTTTGAATTTGAGTTCAGCGATTTGTTCGCTAATGTGTATGGTAGTTAATTAATGAAATTAATCTTATGTTATATTTACAGTGGTCGACAGCGTAAAGAAAGCAAGGAGCCACGGCCAGGCCCTTCATCTGGTTACGGCCAAAGTTCTTCAACTAATCCCCGTCACAACAACGCGCAACAATCAGCACAAAATAAAAGTTCCAACAACAAACCCAGCCCTGTTGCTCAAGCTCAAACTAACTCCGTTGGATTTCGAAGCAAGAAACCGAAAGTTAATTATACCGCTGTAGTTGCGAAAAGTAGAAGTGCAGGGAAGGAAGCAAGCTCAACGGATACAACAGCCGAAGTTGGCGTTGACAGCATGGATTCTTCAGAAGAGTACGAGGATAGCGGAAATGAGTCTAGTGGGGAAGATGTGGAATTCGCCATGGAACGTGATGATGGGCGTGCTGGAAATGAACGAAATCCGGATGAAGAATATCCCTTTAGTGTCCTTTCTACGAAGGATATTGTAGAGCACATGGTGGATAGCATAAGAGAGGTAAGCAATAAAACTATTGTTTGAAAGTCGATCGGATCGATGTTTTTTTGTTGACCCGCTGTAATATAATTATGTATAAATATGGATGCAATAACTGATCTTATGCATTTTTAAGGCTAACACGGTTCTCCAACTTCCTCCGACAACTATGAGGATTCTTCTCAACCATTTTGGATGGGATAGAGAGAAACTGCTGGAAGCTTACTATGATGGCGACCAAGAACAGTTATTCCGAGATGCTAGAATTGTAAATCCCACCGTCACTCGAGCTCCAGTAATTTTACCCGCAACTGGTTTGGAAGAGTGTGAAATTTGCTATTTGTCAAAGCGATCGGATGTAAGTTGTCTAGCTCAATAAATGTTGGCAAGTTTGTTAGTATGGTTGGCAAATATATATTCATTGTTGTCTTTCGGTGTTTATAGATGATGTACGGGATGGAATGTGGTCATAGATTTTGCAAACAATGTTGGTCTGAATATCTAACAACAAAGATCATTGAAGAGGGAATGGGTCAAACGATTGCTTGCGCTGCCCACAATTGCCCAATATTGGTTGATGACAAAACAGTAACCGAACTTGTTGCAGATCCGAAAGTGAAATTGAAGTACCAACATTTAATCACCAACAGTTTTGTTCAGGTACCAAAATAACTGTTCATCACACTAATTCATCAAACCCTAACCCACATTTAAAATATGTACCCATTTCATTACTTAATTTGCATGTTTAGTGCAATCGGCTGATGCGCTGGTGCCCTTCCGCGGATTGCACAAATGCGATTCGTGTACAGGTTGGTATCAATTCCTGTGTGAATTCGAATCCTTCCATTTTCGAGTGTAATTTGATACCGAGTTTTACTGTATTTTTTTAGTGGGTGGATTGGCGACCAGTAACATGTGCATGTGGGTTCATTTTTTGTTTCCAATGTGGACATGGATGGCACGATCCTGTTAAATGCCAATGGCTCAAAACGTGGCTCAGGAAGTGCGACGATGATTCCGAAACTTCCAATTGGATTGCTGCCAACACTAAAGTATGTTTGTATTTATATTTTTTAATTGATTTTTTAATTATTGGACAGCTTTCATTGGATAAATGAAATGAATTTGTGTTTGCAGGAGTGCCCTAAATGTGGTGCAACGATTGAAAAGGATGGCGGATGTAACCATATGGTTTGTAAAAATCAAAACTGCAAAGCAGATTTCTGTTGGGTTTGTCTTGGACCATGGGATCCTCATGGATCATCTTGGTAAGCAAAATAAGTTATTGTACTTGTTTAAAATTGAACTGGCATAAACTAAACTTTATTATAAAGGTACAACTGTAATCGATTCGATGAATCTGAGGCCCGAGCGGGTAAGCTGAGAGTAAAATTCTAAAACGGAATTTGTTTTGTCATGAATGTTAAGAAAATTAATTACTGCATTCTCATATTCTTACTATTATTTTTATAGCCCGTGATGCCCAGGAACGATCTCGAGCAGGTGATTTGTTATTGTCCAGTTTCAGTTTTTGACTCAAAAATTTATACGCCCAATTGCCACAGTCAACAGTATTATAACATTGTATCTTCCTTTTCAGCTCTCCAACGCTACCTCTTCTACTGCAATCGTTACATGAATCACATGCAAAGTTTGAAATTCGAACACAAACTCTACGCTTCCGTGAAAGATAAAATGGAAGAAATGCAGCAACATAACATGTCTTGGATTGAGGTGCAGTTTCTTAAAAAGGTAAGTACACCGAGGGTTTAAATGTTGTCACTTATATCACGATTCCACAATTCTATGTCATAATTAAATTAATTCATTTCAAATAGGCGGTGGACATCCTTTGTCAATGCAGACAGACACTGATGTACACTTACGTATTTGCCTTTTACTTGAGTAAGACAAATGACTCCGCGATCTTTGAAGACAACCAGAAAGATTTAGAATCCGCCACAGAGAAATTATCCGAGTATCTGGAGAGAGATATCACATCGGAAAATCTCGCAGATATCAAACAAAAGGTTCTATCTTATGATGTATATTTTGACAACTTATCCAATACGGTATTTTGACATAAATCTTTGTAATTTACAGGTACAGGATAAATATCGTTACTGTGAAAGCCGTCGACAAGTTCTATTGGATCACGTGCACGAAGGATACGAGAAGGATTTGTGGGTCTACAATACCACTTTGCCCAATTCCACCTTGCCCTTATTATAACTTGGCCTTTAACTGTCAAGAAAATGTGTAGTTCCGTTAAGCCATTTTCAAGCAGGCAGTGACGTCTGTAATTGATTATATATTTACTCCCAACTTCACATCTCAGCCGAACAACATTCGTCACTAAATATTTTTCGAACATGATTTCAATCGTAGTTTATAGACGGTGATTTTTATATGCCGAAATATCTCTCATCTTTCCCAAATTCATCCGTATTTCAATTCCTTTGTGATCAATAAACTTTAATCGTCGTGCGAAAACCAGCGTAATGCAGATGTACAGCAAGTCTGACGAACAAGCAGTCCTTTCGAAATTAATAGGAAAATAATCATAACACTTGAAATTTTTAACAACGCGAATTCCTTATTACTACTAGTGTTTAAAATCATTCTTATCAATTTGGTTACTTGCTACATATTCAACGTCTAATTTAACTAGTCATTACTTTTCAAGGTATTTTATTTGAATGTAATGTTAACACGGCACATTATCGGATTTGTATATACTTACATTTGTTTTTTATAGTTCCATTCACCGATCGGTGGTGTATGTGTATATATTTAACAGTGGTCCCAATTTCGAAGAAATGTTTACGATTCAATTTTAAAATTGGAGAAGTTGTAATTTAATAATAATCATCTAGAATTAGAGCACTATTGTAACTACAGCGCTGGGAAAAGTATAGACAGAAGGTGATAAAATTTAATTTAGACCGTAAATTCCCACTGTTGAAGAATATAATCTTTAATTACATTATGCTTACATTAATGTAATTAAAGATGAGCCACAACCACATGTTCCCTGATGTGTAGTGGAGCATTTTAATAATAGCGGAAACCTCTATGCATTTTAGCAAATTATAAAGTCAATTTGTGATATGCAATTGAATAATTTCAAACTAACACGTAATAATATTTATTATTATGGTAGGATGCAAGCGCAATAAGAAGTGCTGCATGCCTGGCCTAGTTGTAAAGATGTTCTTTTAACACTATTAGAATATTTGAATATTATTTAAGTGAATTTTGTCTGCTGTTGTAAAACGAAGGTTTTTTTATTGCAACCAAGCAATTTATTCTTAATCTTGATTTCCGCTATTTTCAACATCATCGTCGACTATGTTTAAAATTTAGTTTGTAGTTTTATAATACGAATTTAGAATTTGCATTTATTTAGTTACTCTGAATCTAAAATTGTTTTAGCATTTCGTATTGGCTAATGCTCCATGTATTGATAGTTTGTAGTATTGGTTTGCTTAACATTTCGTATTCGCAAAAATTTAAAATATTGAATAAAAGTGACTAGAATTTTCAACATTTTCGGCTACTTTTTGTCTGTCCATGGCATGAATCTTTGTAATTGCAGATATCACCCTGTTCGATGGCGGCTGATGCTCTTAATTCTTGTAATTTCTGATGTAAAAGCTTGTTTTCCCTATAAAAACATGGCGAATAACTATTTTTACCATCACAGATTTAGTTTAATTTGCTTAATTAAATTATGATAAATTACCATTGAAGCTGTCCCCTGGTCCGACTCTCCATTTCGTAAGCAGATCTCAAACTATCCGTGATTGCAAATCGCGTTGCACAATCTCGATGTTCATCAGCTAATTCTTGATACTTTTCCCTCAACTGTTTGTAATCTATCCTAAAAAATTATAACAATAGCATGGAATGAGCAGAAAAGCAATGATGTTTTTGAATCAAGATATTAAACCTTAACGTATTTAGTAGTGCCTTCAATTCATCTGAGAAAATTTTAAAATCCATTTCATTTGATATTGAATTCTGATATGAAATCGCAGGCATTACATCTTAAATCATACCATTGTCTGCATTTTTAATGTCTCAAACTATCTGCAATATTTGCCTCGATATAAACGGGAATCATGCTTTCCTTCAAGCACAGTTTTGAGCACGTTGGACATCGATCGTTTCTAAAAATTACATTTCAGTTTATATAAAGTAAAAGTTTTTGTAGATTCAAATTGTCAAATGCAAGTAAGTCTCGTACCCATTTGTACTTAGCCAACGGTGTATACATTCTTTATCTGCAAGTAGGAACGCAGATATGCTCTTGTTTTAAGGAAATTTTTAAACAAGTTGTATTAGATTTCATCATAAAACTCACGAAAAATGTGTCCGCAGCAAGTAACCACATTTTCTTGACATTTACTTCCGTCACTCCCCTCCGAAGGATGAAGATTAACCAGCTTATCCATGCAGATTGGACAATCTAAATTTCTTCCGGTGTCAAGAGCTGTTGAGCGTGCTTCCGAAGGCTTCTTAATTTTTCGACGAATGGCATTTCCGTTCGTGTCCACTTCCTTTTGGAATGGGTCTCGGCAAAGTTACATTTCCAAAATATGAGGAAACCGAAATGGTGGGCTCTTCATTATTTTCACTATCCGTACCACAACCTGAATCATTACTCCGGTGTTTTACTGTCCCATGCATTATCTCATGCGGAAGAATATAATGTGAAAGTTTTCTCCCGAATCCTTGTTCTGGGTAAGAATACGCTTTAAATGACTCCTGACACAAATCTGGATTTGTCACGTGAATGGGCTTGAATCTGCAGGGGACTATAAATGAAGGCATTTTGAAGTTGCTCAATTTATTTTCTGCCTTCACCTTGGTCGTAGAACAAGGCGCAGAAGATTTTGTCCTTCCAGTAGCAGCTTTTGTTGCAGAAGCATTTATTGCAGACTGTGCTTTAGACATCATGCAAGATTCTGAACTATTCAAAGTTTTTGAACTTATACCGGATTTCAGTCGATTGGAGTTTGACATTTTCTTAGCGTCCGATGCTGGGATTGGGACATGGATGGCCCTTGCTGAAGTAGTTTTCTTCGATTTTTCTTGCTGTTGAGGATTCTGCATCGGAGTTACTGATGGGGTGGGCATAGGAATCTTGGAAATATTCGCAAATTTACGCCCTTTACTATTTATGTAATCATTCATTTTCGTCTTTATCTGCTGTGGAATACTAAAACTTTGTGGTCGTATCAAACTTTGAGAATGTTTAGGAAGAAACTTGTTTCCCGATAGTTTCTTATCCAGGACTGGGTTATTATTGTTATCCATCTCTGATCCACTGCATTCCGACTGGGATGAATACTTTTTTGACACCGCAGTTTCCTTCCGCTTGGGAATTTTGGACTTGGATAAGGGCACGGGATGGGGGTTCATAGAATGAGAGGTGTTACTACGGGTCAATTCCACATCTGTCAAGCAGTCTGGTCTCCAATTCACTTTATGAGGCTTTATAAACTCCGCAGCACATCGGTTCATGAATGCAGGAGGCTTAGTGGATTCTAGTACGGTTGAGATTTCCATATTTTCAATCATCCTCTGTTCATTGTCTTGTGTTTCGTCAGTCTTCAGAAGAAGATTATCACCCACATCCTTTGCCTCGTGGTGTTTCATGGAGGGTGGGATTTGCGGCTGGATTTCTTTCTGAGCATCAGAACGAGAGGTATTTACAGAACATTCAGAGTTGAAGAGTGGTGGCATCTGCTGCATAAGAAGACTTCGGACGCTGTCACCCTCCATC
>JAAXNX010001377.1:0-18243 GCA_036491905.1 Folsomia manolachei | reverse complement strand
TGGCGGAGGTGGTTGGAGCAATGGTTATCAGCCAAATAATGGAGCCGCTCCCGTTCGCAACAATCGATGGAATGAAGAAGGTGGCGGTTCCAGTTATCGAGGTGGTACTGGTGGCGGTGGTGGCCGAAGTTTTAGCTACGCTGGATACAACAGCACGAAAGGTTATGCATTCAGCGGAAACATGGATGACTTTAAAAGTCTGCTTCCAAAGGATGAAAGGATTGAGGCGGAACTTTTCGCAACTGGAAATACTGGAATAAACTTTGACAAATACGAAGATATTCCGGTGGAAGCTACTGGAGAGAATTGTCCAGAGCATATCAACAGCGTAAGTTATCATTCACTTAACCTATTGACAAAGTTATTGGGCAATGAGAATTTTAAAAAAGATATCTAATTGCTCTTTTTTGCTATTACAGTTTGATGAAATTGAATTCTCTGAAATTGTTCGTACCAATATTGCATTGGCACGCTACACTCATCCTACTCCAGTGCAGGTAAACATTTTAGATTTGACGACACCGTCAAATATTTAATTGATATATTAATTAAACGATTTTGCCTATGGATATATAGAAATACGCCATTCCAATCGTTATGGGAGGACGGGATGTTATGGCCTGTGCCCAGACTGGATCAGGAAAAACTGCTGCGTTTTTGGTCCCAATTCTGAACAGTATTTTTGAACGTGGACCGGAACTGTTCAGCTTCCAAGTAATTTCTTTTTTTTAATTTGGGCGTCATCATTACTTACTATTTGAAGAATTTGAGAATTAATTTTGCGTTTGAATTTTTTGTACAGCCAAAGGCTTATGCCAGAAAATCAAAACAATTCCCAGTGGCTCTTGTTTTAGGTAAATTCATATTTCTTGACAAATATCAAAAGTGCGAGTCTATATTTACTTTATCGTTTCATCCCTTCATTTATAGCACCAACCCGTGAATTAGCAACTCAAATTTATGTCGAGGCAAGAAAGTTTGCTTATCGATCTCGAGTTCGACCATGCGTGGTGTATGGTGGAGCACCGGTAAGCGTGATTCGATATTGATTTTCTGAGTGAGTATCTTGTTTTTTCATCCTTAATTAAATTTTCCTGTATTTTGGTTAGATTGAAGAGCAAATACGGGACTTGGAACGTGGATGTCAAATCCTTGTAGCTACTCCTGGACGATTAACGGACATGCTAAAACGTGATCGTGTAGGACTTGACAACTGTAGGTACTTAGTATTGGACGAAGCTGATCGAATGTTGGACATGGGTTTCGAACCTCAAATTCGAGAAATTGTTGAAAGCAACACCATGCCCAAAACTGGAGAACGTCAAACTTTGATGTTTTCAGCTACTTTCCCAAAAGAAATCCAGGTGAGTATTTCCGCATTTTATTTGTCGAAAAGATCTAATCAGTCGATACCTGACTTCGCTTCTTTAATATTAACACTTTATTTATTTCGTTTGTTTATCAATAGATGCTCGCTCGGGACTTTTTGGATAACTACATTTTCTTGGCTGTTGGTCGTGTCGGATCTACTTCTGAGAATATTACCCAGAAAATTTTGTGGGTTGAGGAACACGACAAGAGAGCATATCTCCTGGATCTTTTGAATGCTTCTGAGGGCTTTGATGACAAGAACCTTACGCTTGTTTTTGTTGAAACTAAACGAGGGGTAGACCAATTGACCGACTACTTGATGTCTGAGGGTTTCCCTGCCACATCTATTCATGGTGACCGGAGCCAACGAGACCGTGAAGAAGCATTGCGATATTTCCGTGCAGGACGACTCCCAATTTTGATCGCTACTGCTGTAAGTTATCGAACTCTTTATTATCTCTAGTTCGAATTAGAATTCTCGAAAAATACAAAATATTATAATGATGTCAATTAGAACACTTGAAACCCTAAAAATACCCTGAGGAATATTTTCGCTACTGAATACACTTAAACTAGTTTTACAAATACTAGAATATAGTGTAATTATGATACTAATGTTTCTATAAATATAAATTGTAGGTAGCTGCTCGGGGGTTGGACATTCCCCATATCAAGCACGTTATAAATTTTGACTTGCCCTCTGATATTGAAGAATACGTTCACCGAATTGGACGTACAGGACGCATGGGTAACCTCGGATTGGCTACTTCATTTTTTAATGACAAAAACAAGAATCTTGTACGAGATTTGGTGGAACTTGTTGCTGAGACTAAACAAGAAATGCCCACATGGCTCGAGATGATTAACAACGAGATGCGGTCTTCATTCGGTGGTGCATCTTCTAATCGCCGTGGAGGCAGTGGTCCTAAGCGATATGGAGGCGGTGGATTCGGGGCAAGGGATTATCGACAGTCCCGAGGAGGTGGAGGTGGTGGACTTCATCAACCAAGTCGTGGTTATGGAGGTTATGCTCCTCGTAAGTTACAATTTTTATTATATGACAAATGATGTCACGTGTTAAGAATCTGAAACTAATTTTTACATTATTTATCTAAATTTGCAGAACCACAATATCCAATGTACGCCCCGCAGGCTGGATATGGTGGATCATACAATTCTGGATCTACCACCGACTGGTGGGACAAGTAAATCATCAACCAACCACTATTCCGAATACCTATTCCTATAAGATAAATTGGGTTCGTTCATCAATCATTTGACTCAGGCACTACTTTTACTTTCCAATTAATTATTTGCTACTGCTACACTACCCGTTGTTTGTTCATTTTGAGCGGAGAGCGAGTACCAAAATTTTTTCGTTAGTCGTCCTCGGTCGTTGAAACTTATCAGAATTCACTCTTAAATAAGTTACCCATTTAGGTTTATTAAATATTATTAATTAGTTAATTAAGAATTGCATGAACAGATATGGTTCTTTGTATCGTAACTGGTGTAACATAAAAATAGCAAAATTTGTTAGTTAAACCAATCGAACTCACCAAGCACTCAATATTTCAACACGCTATCCAATATTTATATCGTTACCTCTTAATATTTATTAGTTTTTTAGTTTGTATTCTCATACTACTGAGGAAATCGTGAGAACGAGCGTTGCTTTAAATAATATTGCAACAGCCACTGAAATATGAGAAACAATCATTCTTTATAAAAACATAGGTTAGTTAAAGTTCTTTGCGAATAGGTATTCGAGACTCGGAACGGAACGGGCGTGTTGCTTTTGAATTTGATGTTTGTCCTAAACTTATTACCAACTTATAACACGCACTGTAATTTAATTTTAAGGTCTTTTTGATGTCGTTCAACAAAGGTTGATTGGTAAATCCTCTGCTACTTCTATTATAAAACAAAACTATCACTTAACTCTAACCACTATGTATATTCTGGGGAAATATTTGCCGTCCCATTCGCCACTATCTCATTATGTGTTCTCAAGACCCGAGTACACAAGTCTGTAACCGGTTGCAAGGTATTACAAAAAAAGAAAATGTAGGGTCCGACTTAAATTAAGTTTACCGATTTATTCTTACGAGATCAAAATAATAACTGAAGAAAAAGATGTTCTTTGTTTGTCAAGGGACAAACGAACCTTTGCCCTTTTTGGCGTTAGCAAAAAAAACAAAAACTCACGTCAGTCACTCTAAACTCAAACTCCACGATAATTTTTACTTTGAAATCTAAAAAAAGAGACTGATGCGGGTTTCAGAAGCCAGAAAGTTTCAACTTCGCAGAACTGAAATGAATTAAAAGCAGATCAGAATTTTAATATCTTTGTATCTTCCAATTTTGATCTGATGTGAGGGAGATGTGTAATAGAGCTGTTTTAAAAGAAGGATGGTAATAGCTCTCTTTTGCAAGAATGATATTTATAACACAGTTTTTGCGTTTATACGACTCAACCGATTTCCAGTCCAGGGTATACGATACAAAAAAATTGTATCCTTTGGCTCTCCTAAGAAAATGAATTTGTAGTCAGCTCACACTTTTTATATATTTTTTTTACATGGAAAAGTTTTCCAGATTTTTTTTATACCACAAAAATATAGCTTTAAGAAAGCTCGGTTAATTCGGCAGCCGAATTTCGGCTACACCAGTTACAGTCATTACAACTGCAGTATTTTAGCGAGATGTTCGTTATACTTGCCTTCACTTTTTGGGTTTAACCTGTGAGATTTACATATAGAAGAAAGTTTTAAAAAAACTTGAATTTTGGACCAAGCGTTTTGTGTGATAAACAGAGAAGCAAACCGTTAATGTATTATTAGGGAGTAGGAAAAAATCCAGTCATTTAAATTATTAGTTGCAGTTCACATCCTTAGTAGCAAAAACAATCGATTAATACCAACATATAAATTTTGTCTGGTGCTATATTACAATTTTTCCTGAGATTTGTTGCTATTATTTATTAAGCATCTCTGATAAATCATAGCTTTATCATATCCTCTAAACTTTTCAATCAATTAGCCACAATCAATTATTTCATACTAATTTATTTCAATTCGATGCAAATGCAGAGAACGTATGAGGAGATCGAGTCAATTGAGTGAAACGAAATTTTTTTGGATTCCAATTGCAGTGATATTTTTGGAGTCAATTGTTGAAAATATGTATGAATTGTGAAATGAGAAAGAGAATCATTGTGATCTCCTTTAAAAATTGAGTAGCTTTACCTATTTAATTTTGATCAGGTCAATTTCCTATTTTGAGTTCTGATAAAATGATCAATAGCACGTTAGGATTAAATAATTGAAAAAAAATTGCGAAGTGTTAAGTAAATATTCCTAAAAGTCTGCAAGTTTCAAATAATCACTGCCCTTTTGAACAATGAATATTCTATCACCCAATTCTATGTGATATTGGCTGATTCTCAACTGTGATCTCTGCATTTATTACTTACCTTTGCAATGAATTAATTAATAATCTTTACAAGATTGCCACGCTTTACAAATAGATGCGTGTAGGACACGTAGCTTGAGCATGAGCTTGGTAATCGAATTAAATTGCTTGGTTTTAGTGGGATACTAAAAACCAAAGTAGAAACAAAACTTTCCTACTGCCTAGAAAATCGGACAAAAAAATTGTCCAAGTCTGCAAAACATTTCGTTGTCTTTCTTTACTCTTGGTCCGCCCATCTTAATATAATACAAAATAATAATCTCTATTAGAAATTTTATTCATCTGTTTACGACAAGAAAGTGTCAAAACAGAATGAATGATACAATTGTATCTCACTGTCGATAGACCCAAACTACGTAATGCTGCTTAATTGCTGTTGCAATTTATGTAACAGAAAAAAATGAGGTTCAAGGTTTATGTCGTATTAAACTTTTTTACCTCGGTTGATTTGAAATAACAATAAAATAAACCCAATGAAAAACTGTGATATCATGTAAAAGAGAGCTGAGAATTCATCAGTTTTATTAAAATGGAAGATTGGAAATTAAGGTGGAGAAGAAAAAGGTCAAGTTGCTACTATGTGGAGGATGATCTCGTTAAGAAGAAAAATATCGGTACTATTTTAAAAAGTCAGAACGTAATTAAATTAATTTAATTCAATTGGGTTGATCCGGCCGGATCGGTGCCCTCTCAACTCCTTAAAAAAGTATTCAATTGTTTTGTTTCTCAATTAATTTTTGTTAAGTTTTTTTAATGATTTAACAAGTACTGCACTAACGATGAAATTCAAGGTGGACAAAATGCTATGCTGTCCGCTGTTGATGACATTTAATAAAACATGAAAAGGGAACTTTTTCTAAAGTTCATCATCAATAGATAGATAGTCAGCAGATGTGGTTCATCTGACTTGTAAAACAAATGAGAATACCTACAAACATTTTATACGAAAAAACTATGTATGTGGTTGCATAGGACTCAACTCATTGTAATTTCTTATAAAATCTGCTCACACGGTACGGTTTAAAAATCAATTTCAAAAGGGATGGCAAAACGATCCTATGTAATTGGCTATTAGTGAGGTAATTAACTATTATTAATAAGTAAAATTAAAAATATTGCTTTATACTTTAAAAATCTCCGCAACAAACTGATGGATCAATATTATTAGATACTGGCACATAATGTTTGCGAAATAATGTATCTTAGTTTATTGATCAATGGAAAGAAATGAAATAAATCGCAAGTTTGTGTGGAAAATAATTATTTGAATAATGCATTAATTTATTTTTTTTGAAACAATTTTGGACAATGACATAAAAGGATGTGGCTTGAATCGATTACTGACGAGGCATCCCTTGATATTGTTGAGGCATGCCTTGCATAGGTCGAGGTTGTTGCTGTTGCATTGTCATCTGAAATGATTGTTGTGGAATTTGTCCTTGTCCCATTTGCTGCCCCTGCATCACTCCAGCCGCTTGCTGAGTCGACCACGGGCTCCACCCACCATCCCCCTGAGGAGCATTTGGAACAGTACATGACCCATCACGTCCCCTATACGCCGCAAGTTGACGACAAGGAACAGCACGACCATTCATGGCGCAAAGTTGAACGGATTGTTTTTCGCCACCGCTCTCCCGAGTTAGCGTAGCTTCCGAGAAGGATCTAACTAGACCATCGGGTGTAGTTGTTTTTGATACGATAGTTAGTGACATGGTATATCTAACAGCGTTAGGTTCACTTTCGGAAATTTGTCCCCTGGTAATAACCGGTTGTTCCATGATAGGTTGAATTCGTTGTTCAGTTCCAATCCCAGCATTACTCATACCATAATTGTAACCTTGTTGGTTAAGTCGTAAGTCATTGATGCTAGCTTGAGTGCCAAAATGTTCCATTCTAGCTGCGCCTTGATCACTCCACATGGAACCGCTATCCGTTTGGATTCCTCTGGCAGAAGCAGGCGATGGCAGACATTGTTGGGGTGCTTGTTGAAATTGTGGTGGAGCTGGGGGTGCAACTTGAAATGTTCTACTAGACGAGATGTCCGGGAACATGGCAGGATATGATTCCTCTGGTAAAGGTGGAAGTGGTTGAGGGAAAAATTGCGGCATGGATTGATAAGGTTGAGGTTGACTCATTCCTTGGAAGCTTTGCTGGGATTGGGGTTGACTTTGCATTGCTTGTTGAGGTTGGGTTTGTGTGGCGAATGTTTGTTGAGGTGGGATTGTGGCGAAGGCCTGTTGTTGTTGTGGCATAGCTGCAAAGGGTTGTGGTGGGGCAAATGATTGTGGCGTCATTGTTGCAAAGGATTGTTGTGGCGAGACTTGGGATTGGATTGAAGCAAATGGTTGCTGCTGATTTGGGGGCATTCCCAAGAATGATTGTGGTGGGGGTGAGGTTTGGGTTGCTTCAAATGCCTGTTGTATTGGCATTTGTGGATATGGTTGCGGCTGGTTTTGTGGCGCTCCCGAAAATGGTGGTGTTTGGGTCGCAAATGTCTGTTGATTTGGCATTTGGGGATATGGTTGCGGTTGCCCTGCAAATGACCCCTGTGGTGGAAGTTGTGCTTGCATAGATTCTCGTGGCAGCAAGGGTTGTTGTTGCATTGTTGCAAACGATTGTTGTTGTGATGGCGGCATTTGAGGCATTCCTTGTTGTTGCTGAAGTTGAGGCATTGCAGAAAACCCTTGAGGCGGAGGTTGTGCTTGAATGGATTCTCGTGGCAGAGGCATTCCTCCCAAGGATTGTTGTTGCTGCGGTTGTGGCATTCCTGCAAACGATTGTTGTTGTGATGGTGGCATTTGAGGCATTCCTGGAAACCCAGGTTGTGCTTGCATAGATTGAGGCATTCCCCCCAAGGGTGGTTGCTGCGGTTGTTGCATTGTTGCAAAAGATTGTTGTTGTGATGGAGGCATTCCAGGAATTCCTTGTTGCTGCATTTGAGGCATTGGAAACCCTTGAGGTGTAGGTTGAGCTTGAATGGATTCTCGTGGCAGAGGCATTCCTCCCAGGGGTTGTTGTTGCTGTGGTTGTGGCATTCCTGCAAACGATTGTTGTGATGGTGGCATTTGAGGCATTCCTGGTTGTTGCATTGTTGCAAACGATTGTTGTGACGGTGGCATTCCAGGAATTGGTTGTTGTTGCTGTTGAGGCATTCCTGGAAACCCTTGAGGTGCAGGTTGAGCTTGCATAGATTCTTGTGACAGTGGCATTCCTGCAAAGGATTGTTGTTGCTGTTGAGGCATTCCTGCAAACGATTGTTGTTGTGATGGTGGCATTCCAGTAAATCCTGGCTGTGATAGTGGCGCTTGGACCGATTCTCGTGGAGGTGGCAGTCCCGCAAATGATTGCTGATTTTGTGGCATTCCTGGAAATGACTGCTGAGGTTGTGCAAATGACTGATTTGGTGACATTCCTGGGGGTGGTGGTGGTGGCATTCCTGGAAATGACTGCTGAGGTTGTTCAAATGACTGATTTGGTGACATTCCTGGGGGTGGTGGTGGTGGCATTTCCTGGAAATGACTGCTGAGGTTGTGCAAATGACTGATTTGGTGACATTCCTGGGGGTGGTGGTGGTGGCATTCCTGGAAATGACTGCTGAGGTTGTTCAAATGACTGCTGTGGCGACATTCCTGGTGGTGGGGGTGGTGGCATTCCCGCAAATGATTGTTGTTGTGATGGTGGCATTCCAGGAAATGGCGGTTGGACGGATCCTTGTGAAGGTGGCATTCCTGAAAACGATTCTTGCGGTTGCGCAAATGACTGCTGAGATTGTGGTGGCATTCCTTGAAGTAACCCTGGTGGTGGGGGTGGTCCTTGGATTGATTCTCGAGGAAATGGCAGCCCTCCTGCAAATGATTGCTGCGGTTGTGCAAATGATTGTTGAGATTGCGGTTGTGGTTGTGCAAACGATTGTTGCTGGGTCGGTGGTAGTCCCGCAAATGACTGCTGCTGACTTGGTAGCATTCCTTGGAATTGCTCTGGTGGTGGGGGTGGTACTTGGAATGATTCTCGAGGAGGTGGCAGTTCTGCAAATGACTGCTGTGGTTGTTGCTGTCCTGCAAATGGCTCTGGTGGAGGTGGGAATCCAGCAAAGGATTGTTGTTGTTGTGGCATAAACGGTGGTTGTTGCGGTTGAGACATTCCTCCAAAAGATTGTTGCTGCTGTGGTGGAAATCCAGTAAATTGTTCTGGTTGTTGCATTTGTGCTTGCATCGATTCTCTTGGAGGTGGCATTGCAGCAAATGATTGTTGTGGAGGTGGTAATCCTTGATTTTGGAAATTATTCTGACTCTGAAATTGATTTGGGTCATAACCTGGCATTCCTTGAGGTGGCATACCATTTTGATCGGGTTGCATATATTGGGGCACATCTTGAGATTGTTGAGGTGGTTGTTGTAACGGAGTTTGATATTGGGGAGTTGGTAATCCTTGATATGATTGTTGACCTGACACTTTGGGATAATTTTGGTAAGGATAAGCCCCCGATTGATTTCTCATGAACGACTCTCTCTCTTGGGGTTGGGCCTGTCCTTCGAGTCCTGGAATCATATTACGGCCATCATTTTCTGAGAATCGTCCCGAATTTTGATTGCTGCTCGGACTCACTTGCACCCCAACCCCGACATTAAACGGTTCCCGGGATCTTCTCAGGTCCACATTAACCTCGGCATCTCTAGTTTGAGGAGGTCCAAAATATGACGCCCTTTGTTGACTCTGACTGGGTCGTCCTCTGCCTGCCTGACCCGTCCTACCGTAGGGCGCACAATCTCTGCCTCCCATCCCCATGGATTGTCTCCCTTGTCCAAATGACCTTCTTATCCCTTGTCCAAAAGCAGCTTGTCCCTGACTCTGACTCTGTCTCACAATTGATCCTTGGTTCCTTCCCATGACCTCCGTTTGTTGACTGGCTCTCGCACCCCGTAACATGTCCTTAATAGCGGAAACGAGTCCCGGAGGGAAATTTTGTTGAGCTGCGATATCCTCCAGATTTTCCGGAGTGATCCCATAATTCATGATGATATCCTTGACCGTATTCTCCTGGGATGGACGTCCTCCTCCTCCCTCGGTGTTGCAACTACTCCTTCTGGGAGCACAGGAACTGCGACGAACTTGGCAAACATCTCTTGGTCTGGCGCAATTGACAGGGGCACACCTATTCCGAGGAGCGTTTCTGTCGTGGCAAATGTCTCCGGGTCTGTCGCAACTGGAGTAACACCGATTCCGAGGCATATTGTCGCAGCAGTCGCGGGGTTCGCAGAGGGGTGGAGGTTTCTCTTGACAGCACTCCCTCCAGGCGCAAGGAAGTTGGTGTCGGGGTGTGGGGACGGATGGTTTATAACAGTGCCAGGCTGGGGGTCGGACACAGGGTGGGAGTGGGGGTTGAAAAACACATTTTGGGGGTCCTTCGAAAACTTTTGTTCCAGGAACTAACACAAATAATGATGCGTTGCCATTGTTTACTAAGAAAAATTGGTGAAAAATTTGTAAAAAATTGGTAAGGTAAAAAATGCGTTACTTTGTAATTCTCGTATATCCCTAAAATTGGTTAGGGAAGGAAAGTTTTCTTTCCCCATGCTCACACCGGCTCCTTGAATCTTCAGAGGACAGTAGGGATCTGGACGACAGGGTGGGGGTGGACAGGGTGGAGAACATCGCCGTACTCGTCGAATCCGGTGGGGTGGTTCACAACAAATTGGTTTTCGAGGTGGGCAATAGGGAGCTTTTGGGAGACAACTTGGTCCGGCCTGGGCGTCATTACTGGCCAGAAGACAGCTTTTTAGGAGCTCAATGAATTCGGTGGGGTTCATAGAGTCGAGATTTTGTGCCAGTTGAGATTCAGGGGCACGGCGACCACCATTGTTGCCTGTGTCGCAACTTGCCCGGTTGGAGGTCCTGTTATTTGCTTGACCATTGTTGGACTGACCTTGTTGGCTTGCCCTTGGCTGACCTTGTTGGCTTGGCCTTTGCCCTTGTTGGCTTGCCCTTGGTTGACCTTGTTGGCTTGGTCTTTGACCCTGTTGGCTTGGCCTTTGTAGACCTTGTTGGCTTGCCCTTGGTTGAGAAGGATTTACTGATTGCCCTGTAAAAAAACACTGTGAGTTAATTATGTTGGTACATTAGATTTTGAAAGTTTCTCCGCTAACTTGGAGTCTGTAAAAGGAACTCAGCTTGTTTCCGAGTGTTGTCCAGATATTCGACGAATTTCATGAATCGATTATCTGCAACCAATAAAGTTATCATTTAGTTTAGCAAAGGCTACATTTTCTTAACTCCTGCGGAGACTCACCCATATCAAGTGCTCCAAATTCCGGGCTTTGTATCGTTTGCTGGAATTTGGTCATGATATTCATGAGCTCTCCAGTGTTGACGCGACTGTAATCCTGGGTCTTCAAGAAGGTTAAATTCGCCATAAGTGGAAGAGATACGTTCACCCTTGCATCATCCAGCTTGCTTATGGCTCTCGCGACTCTAAAAAATAAAGATCATCAAATCATCATGATTTTTGTCATTATTGTGAGTATCATACTCTTCCAAAGCTTCCTCAACTGCGTTCCTTTGTGCATTTGGATCCGGGGGTGGAGCACCTTCGACCGGTTTCCAGAAAAGATATTCGATCCCTTTAAAGAGAAAATGAGAAAATCGGTTCATCCATTGTCCAGAAGACCATGCTTCAGCGGCTTCAGGGCTTTCGAAGCCTCTCCCTTGTCCAGGTTGGCCGGGAGCTTGACCTTGGCCGGGGACTTGACCTTGTCCGGGATATTGTCCTTGATTCTGGCTGGATCCTTGTCCTTGACCTTGCTGTGTATACTGGCCTTGACCTTGACCTTGCTGTTCAAATTGTCCTTGTCCTTGACCCTGTTGGGGATATTGTCCTTGACCTTGTTGAGCTTGAGGTCCTTGACCTTGTTGAGCTTGAGGTCCTTGACCTTGCTGAGCATATTGCCCCTGTTGAGGTTGACCCTGCTGGTTTTGATACTGCATTGGCATTTGATTCATCGCCATGTTGGACCCATCCATTTTGAATGTATGTCACGATATGATTAGAAGGGTTAATTTAAAATTACAAAAATTTAGAGGGTTAATTTATGAATCAGTTTAGTTGGGTTGGGTTGGGTTGGGTTCAAGTTAGATATGAAGCATGTAGTTTCTGTAATTTAGGCATAGAATTTAGACTATCAATCCAATTTCAAGTTTTTAATTTTTGTCTGGGGTGGGAAGGGGAAGATTAGTCGGTTGCGTGTGGGTTGGGTTTTTTCGAGGAACATTACCAAATAATATTGGAAATTAATTTTAGGAAATTAAAACCAATAGATACCATGTTGCGAATGAGGTACTGGGATTGGGACGTTGTCAAAAAGTGGGTGAAAATAGTGAAAATAGTCAAGTTCTCTACAACCTTCCATACATGAATATGTATGAACATGAGCAATACAATAATTAGCAGATACAGTTGGCTTTTTAAGTCGCAAACTACCGTTGCAAAACCTCATCTATGCAAAACGCTTAAGCATCTGAATGGTTTCGGTTTTAATCATCTCGCATATTTCACAAATTGGTTTTACTTTATGTACCAATATTTTACAAATCATGGCATCCAATAATATTCCAATTGAAAGTATTTGTCGACAAAGTAGTGTAATCAAAATTACAATGTTTTTTCTTCTTTGCCTTACACTTGCAATTTCCGGAACACAGGCAGAATCTTTATTTCCGTCGGATAACGAGTTCAACTTTGAACAACCAGATCGTTTAATGATTCAGGTTGCAAAAAATCCTCCAATCCAGTTTAAAGTTACCAAATATTTTCCCATTGTCCTTGCAATTGTCCTGATACCCTTGTTCTTCATTCCGGTGGGAGCCCTGATATTTTGGATCCTGTCCACTCCCGTCATTTAATGAAGATAAGGTGATGTTATTGCTTATCAAACTCAATTGTTTTTTTAATTCTAACTTTTACTTTTTATCTGTTGCAGAGATTCAGATTCAGATTCATAGACAACAAAGCTAACAATTAAGGACAACAATCGTACAAGCCAGGAAGGATTACGGTGTAAAAAAAGTTTAAAAAGTACCTTCATTAATAAAAATTTCATTTTGTTTTAATTGTGTTAGATTCATTTAATTACATTGTACTTTGCCAGACATTTGCATGCCAAATTGCAAAGCACCTAAGCACCGTCTGCGAAGTTAGATAAGTCAACCCACTCAAGTGTCAATGTCATGCTATGCTTATCTGCGTAATTTTTACGCAAATGTGCGCATCTACGACAAAAGAGTGTAAAACTCATTGTTTCACGCTCCAACTACGTTTCTTTTGGCCGTAGTCGAATAAAAGTTAATAAGAAGTTCAGTCATGAGTGTGTTTTAAATGGTGAGTAATGTTCTAAGGAGAGGAAATGGCATGAAGTTTTTAATTTTAACAAACTGTCAATGAGATTTTTTACATGTTCTACTCTACGCAGCAATCTGTTACATGCATGGATTTAGTTAATTAGCAGGTGTACTTTCATTTTCGTTTGTAATTCAGAGTCTGCAAATTTTGAGTTCGTTTCGTTATTGTCATCTCGCGAATATGTCAAGTTTTGTTTTGTCTATGGCTAAAAATGACAACTAAAATTGGTGGTTGACTAACTGACATTCTACAGAAGCAAGCTGAAGTTAGGTTTTAAGTTGAAGAACACACACGCTAAAAATTTAAAGGAAGTGAAGACATCAACTAAAAAATGATTTTAAAGGAATTCCATTTAGTGCAAAGTTTCCAGAACTAAAAAATTAAGCATGACACCAGAATCCCTCTTCGGAGCAGGAGGGGAAGGTGGTGGGAGTGCCTTCATGCGATTTATCTACAGTGCTCTTGCCATGATGGGAGGATTTATTACGGCATTTGATAAGCATGACAGGATTCGAGACAAGTTTCAAATGGATACAAAGGAAGCAGCTTCACCAACCATTGAAACGTACGACTTTATCATTGGTATGTGCTTAGAATTTTTTGACACAACTCATTTCGGGAACAAAAATAATTCCATGCAAGTTTTTGATTTCCCTTATCAGTTGGAGGTGGAACTTCTGGTTTAATCGTAGCCAACAGGTTATCTGACAAGTATCGGGTGCTTGTCGTGGAAGCAGGTGGCGAAGCATTTCCCCTCCAATCAATCCCAAGTTTATCTCCATACATGCTGAACCGGAAGGAGATTGATTGGATGTATAAAAGCCTTCCGCAAAAATATGCTTGTCAAGCCTTGAAGAAAATGGTGCATAAACATTTTAATTGCTTATGTAAGACTATAATTTGTCACTAACTTACCTTATTTTGAATAATCCATAGAGGACAAATATCTGTCAAGGGAAAGGTCTCGGAGGTTCAAGCAACATGGGGTCGCTCAATTATCTCAGAGGTGCCGAAAACGATATAGAAAAATAAAAGATGTTACCCTAATATTATTATTTTATAAATATTTGTAGGCAGCCCCTTTGACTACGAAAACTGGGCAAATATCACAAATAATCCAGGATGGAAATATAGCAATCTTCTGCCATATTTTAGACGGATCGAAAGCTATAAAGGAGACTGGGACAATGGTAGCCAAATATTTTATATAAAATCAATCGGATTGATTCAATCCAGATTTCTAAATGATTTTATTGCAGCCATGATTCACGGTTTTGATGGCGAGGTTCAGCTTCAAATGCCTAATTACACTGGAATCGCCAATCGTTTTATCGCAGCAGGGGTTGAGCTAAACTACAAAATGTCGGATTTGAATGGTTTCTTTGCTCAAGGTTTTGACTACATTTTATCCCCCTTGAGACGGGGATATCGGCAAACCAGTGCTACAGCTTATTTAAATAATATCCGACCCCGGTCACGATTAGATGTCAAGAAATTTGCCGAAGTTCAAAAGGTATCAAACTTCAGTAATCAAAAGTTTTTCACAAAATTCTAAAAATTCCTGCCTCAGATCCTCTTCCGACAAGAGTCATCCAATACCTCTAACCCCACCGCGTATGGCGTTGTCTACTCCAGACATGGAAGTTTAGTCATGGCAGTGGCAACGAAAGAGATTATTTTATCCGCCGGAGCGGTCAACACTCCAAAGCTACTGATGCTCAGTGGAATTGGACAACCAAAACTTTTAGAGTCCATCAATGTGTGAACAATTAATAGTTTTACAGACAAAAAACCATATACCTAACAATTAACACTGCTTTTTACAGGTTCCTCTAATTGTTGACCTTCCTGTCGGAGATAATCTTCAAGACCACTTGATAACCTACTTAGGGCCCTTCATGTTAAACACCACCTTCACCTCCTTCCTCCTAGATCGCGACCTTAGCCCCGGGACTATAGCACAGTTTGGTCTTATCGATGGGCAGGGTCCCCTAACTTCTTCGGGAATTCACGCAAATGCCTTTCTGGCCTCATCCCAACAAAGAATGAGAGGAAACCTATTATGGCCCGATCTCCACCTAAGTCTGTATGGAATGTCGCATCATTCTTCCTCAAACCAAGAATTTGTGCAAGTGCTCAATCTCCAGAAAGAAGTTGCCGAAAACTTCTTCAACCACACCATCGGATTGGATTCATTTTCCATCATAATTTCTGGAGGACGACCCCGCAGTCGGGGAAGGGTTAGCTTGCCACCTAACGCGACCATAGCGTCACCTCCGCTTATAAATCCAAAGTATTTTTCAGCCCCAGAAGACATCGAAGTTATGATTGATGGGATTTACAGAGCCCTGAGTCTTGTCGAGAATTCTGCCGCATTTCAATCCATTGGTGCCACACTATTTCCTGTACCCTTCCCATCCTGTGAAGGATACGAGTTTCGATCCAAGCCATATTGGTCTTGCTATCTCCGACATTTTACTATGAGTGGAAATAATTTAGTGGGTAGTTGTGGGATGGGCAAGAACCGAAAAGAGGGTGTGGTTGATGGAGATCTAAAAGTTTTCGGGGTTGACCGACTTCGGATTATTGATGCTTCTGTGATGCCCTCAATCCCGGTGGGTGGAACCCTGGCACCTACGATGGTCATTGCGGAGAAGGGTGCGGATTTATTGAGGACTGCATGGGATGGACATGAATTCCCTAAAAATATTATGTCTCGAATGTACCTGTGAATGTATGAATAGTTGTTGCCGAATGTTGTTTGTTAATTGATTAATATGTTCTTCATGTTATCTATTTTTTACAGAGCAGTAAACGTTTTATGTTGTTTCACGTTATTTTGTGCAGTACTAGATTTTTACATCTTCATATTATTTTGCATGCTGTCAAAATTATAAAACAGTCTTTATCGGAACCAAGAATCTAACACAATTGTATTCCAATCAGTCAAAAATGCCGTATGAAACGTGTCTATTTTTATAAAGTTACGGTATTTTACACTGCCTTGTTGTTACCTGGAATGGTAGAGAGTCCCATAATTAACCCTTTTCTGGCCATTTCTATGTTAAAGCAGAAACTGAAAGTAAATTGCTTTAGGTTCATTTGACTTGTGAGCTGATTAATGTGTTCTAGTGTGAATTATATTGTTAAAAATTAATCCATTCCTAAAATATTACCCATAATTCGCTGAAGATGTTGAAACTATTCTGTGTCCTTGTTGTGGTGATTTTTGCAGCGTCTGGAAACCCAGTAGACAAAGAATCAAAAGGTATAAAGTCACTTTTGAGGATAATTATTCAATTGAGTGTAAGTACATTATAACAATTTGCAGGTCAATCGAGACAAATGATGTGCGCAATGATGTCGATGTTCTGCAACCCAAACACAGAAGAAGAAGATGATGACTCGTATTTTGACGCAATTGACATAAGTACCACCACAAGCGTTGATAGCACGACAACTCAGCCATCTACAACAACTGAGCCAACTACAACAACTCAAGCAACTGAGCCAACTACAACTCAGTCAACTACAACAACTCAGTCAACTGCAACAACTACAACAACTCAGACAACTGAGCCAACTACAACAACTCAGTCAACTACAACAACTCAGGCAACTACAACAACTGAGCCAACTACAACTCAGTCAACTACGACAACTCAGGCAACTACAACTCAGTCAACTACAACAACTCAGGCAACTACAACTCAGTCAACTGCAACAACTCAGACAACTACAACAACTGAGCCAACTACAACTCAGTCAACTACAACAACTCAGGCAACTACAACTCAGTCAACTGCAACAACTCAGACAACTGAACCAACTACAACTCCGTCAACTACAACAACTCAGTCAACTACAACAACTGAGCCAACTACAACTCAGTCAACTACAACAACTCAGGCAACTACAACTCAGTCAACTACAACAACTCAGGCAACTACAACAACAACTCAATCCTACCCTTGATCTTCCTGTGGATCCTGCAATTCAATGAAGGTGGTGTTATTGCTTATCAGACTCTGTTGTTTTTTAATCCCAACTTTTACTTTTTATCTGTTGCAGAGATTCAGATTCATAGACAACAATGCTAATAATCATACAAGCCAGGAAGGTTTACGATGTGAAAAAAGTTTAGAAAATAAATTCATGAATAACATTTCGTTTTAATTGTTCGATCCATTTAATTCAATTCTACCTTGCCAGACAGCACTTTCTACGAACTTAGATAAGTCAAGTACCAAGCGGTGTCAATGGTCGTGCTTATCCGCGTATTTTTTTTATGCAAACGTGAGCAAGATTTACTGAGAACTGCGTAAGATGGGCACGAATTTCTAAAAAACATGGTGCCTCGAATGTACTTCTGGATAATTGCTGTTTGTTACTGAATTAATATGGTTGTTCATGTTATCCACTTATATACTATTTCCTGAATAATAAAAGCTTCATGTTTTTATTTCATGTGTTATTATTCAAAGTGATGGAAGTTCCATCATGGAACTAATTAAACTAAATGAGCCAGGCAGAAAAGCGGAACCAAGACTCGCCCAATTGAATTTCATTAAGCCAAAAATGTCGTATGAAACGCGTCTATTTTTACAAACTGCGGCACTTTACTCTCCCTTGAGGTATGGATGCGCGTTCACCTGCGTTAAAGAATGTGAACCTGGAACTTTGGATAAGAACACGCAAATTTGTGCCAGCGTGGGTGGCAGCATTAATGACATTTGCAATGTGAGGCTATTTTACCTGATTTATAAAGCTTTTGTTATTAATGAAACTGGTGGTATTTGACGGGACTACATGTAACTGGATAGCATCTCCATTAAACCAACTTTTACCAAATTACCTTTTGAGATACTCTGTATTTCCAATACTCATTATAGTTAAAAAAAGGAACAGAAAAAGGTTCACTGTACAGTCCATTCCATAATGATAGAGCCACATAGTTTTTTCGAAATCCCAAGAGATGAGCGTGGCTAAATAAGGCGAAAGTATGT
>JAAXNX010001376.1:0-18253 GCA_036491905.1 Folsomia manolachei | reverse complement strand
CCCTCCACCACGGCAAACATCACGCCACGTACGTGACCAATCTAAACGTGGCAGAGGAGAAGCTGGCAGAGGCCAAGGCTAAAAATGACATCAGCGCCATCATTGCTCTCGCCCCGGCTCTCCGTTTTAATGGGGGTGGTCACCTAAATCATTCTATCTTCTGGCAGAATCTGTGCCCTAAAGGGGGTGGGGAACCCAGTGGCAAGTTGAAATACGTAATAAGTAATGAATTAAAGAGTTAACTGACCTTTTTTTACTTGTAGGAGAATTGGGAGACCTCATAAAACGAGATTTTGGTTCCTTCGACACCATGAAGACGCGGCTGAGTGGGGTGACTGTGGGCGTGCAGGGCAGTGGATGGGGGTGGTTGGGATACAATAAGGTTTCAAAAAGACTGGAAATAGTCGCGTGTCCTAATCAGGATCCTCTGGAAGCTACCACGGGACTTGTCCCACTTTTTGGGATTGATGTCTGGGAACATGCCTACTACCTCCAGTAAGGGACTAAGCTAATTAAATGAGGAAATTAATTGTAATAATGAATTGATGTCCAGGTACAAAAACGTGCGACCCGACTACGTCAAAAACATCTTCAATGTGGCCAACTGGACGGATGTCGCTGCCAGGTTGAGCAACGCCAAGAAATGAAATAGTCTCCTAAAGCAAGGAACCCAACCCTGAGCTAGATTTATTCCTAGAAACTTAATTAATTGAGGTTGAACCTTAATTAGAATGCCATTTAGAAATTAAGGGGTGTAACTAATTAATAATTAATGAATGAGTCACTACAAATAAAGGGATAACTGTATATATCTCTTTATTTTAATGATCACAATTCACAATCCTTTCCGTTTCCTTCTCATAGCGCAATTAATTAGCAATTAATTAATGAATCATCTTTGGTTTGACTACTTTGCACAAGTACTTGAACTTTTAAAACTAAACACAAGGGACTAAAAATAGTATTTATTGCACCGCCTGAACTCCTTCCGGTTTCCAATTTAAGGAGACGCCGAATTCCTCTCAGGGAGCAGGAACAGACGTTTCTGTACGGATTTAAAACGTGAATTTAAATTTGTATAGGCGTAGGAGACAAATAGGACTTTGGCGACCTAACCTTGTTCTAACTCCTTTTCTTTGCCTCCTAAATATTCATAGTTGATAAAGCGATAGCCCTGGGTGAGCTGGGCGCACTCATTCGTCATATGACAGGCTAGGAGGAGGAGGTTTCGAGGTTGCACCTGGAATTTCATTGTTATTAGTACAATACCACAACAATTGAGCCTCCATTATGGATGGATAAGATCAGTTTTACCTTCCAGGCGAAGCGCATAAAGATAAGTGAGTACAAGCAGAGGGCGGTGGTCATTTTTCCGGAAATGAATTTCGGATGTTTCCCCGTGTCTGCGATGGCGGCTAGTGGAATCCCCCAGTTCGCCACAGGGCCCCAGAAGTGGGTGCTGAAATAGTAATTAAAGTCAAGTTACTTGATGACCATG
The DNA here is from genome assembly GCA_036491905.1 of Folsomia manolachei. NCBI lineage: Eukaryota > Metazoa > Arthropoda > Collembola > Entomobryomorpha > Isotomidae > Folsomia > Folsomia manolachei. Next base: position 16,755 of record JAAXNX010001376.1, on the reverse strand, counting down.
AAAGAGGTGACCTTCAACCCCAATTATCACCAACTGACGGTGTGATACTAATATTGCGAATAATTAAGATAATTAGACCCCTCCCGGCCGGCCACCTCCCTCTGACTGGATAACCATGCAAGATAAGCTATCCTTGATAACCATCCCTTCTTTATCTTTGCTTACCTCATAAGATAATCCCGGAATTCCTTGGACTTTAGGGAGTCCATCCCTTTCTTTATCAGGGTGGCTGCCATCCTGGCTGACTGACCTACTTATCCGGCTAGTAAATTCCTAAACCACACCCACCACTGGTCAGTCGGTCACTTATCGAGGTCTTGGCTTATCTTAATTTTATTGTCCTAGTCTAAAATTGAGGAGTGGAAGTGTGAACATGTGGTTCTGAGGAAAAGTTGTCCAGGTTGGAGGCCAGTTGAGATTTATCTCACTTTCCTCTAATTAAAGATAGTTAAATGACCAATTAAAATTGGCTAGTGCCACCTACGCAGTATGCAATTAATTAATTATGCAGTAATTAATGAGCAATTAAATTATTCAAGTACCAAACCCTTAGCACTCAATTTTATTAGTTTCCCATTTAAAATACTCCAACAAGGGTCACCTTCATGCATAGCAAGTTTTATACTGGAGTTATCTTCGTGTCTTATCTTGTGTGGCTTGAATGTGTGGCGTCTTGTGTTGGATTGGATGCGGTAGACGTGGCCGGATGAATTAAATACCTAAAGAGTTCCCCTAAATCTCCCCCACTCAAGATTTATCCTTGTACACGACACAGTCCAACTCCTTCTCGACGTGGTCGCGATACTCATCAAATCCGCCATCCATTCGCTTCACTTTGCCACCCCCACACACCCAAAGCTCCTTGCATACGTTTCGAATCAGGTGCTCGTCGTGAGAGACAAGGATTACGCCGCCCTGCAAGATAACCACGATTTAGTATATTATTCCTAGCTCAATTACAAAAACATAACTACCACTCACCCCATAACTATTTATGGCGGAAGATAAGGCCTCAATCGTCTCCACATCTGAAATACGACGAGAGCATGATAAGTATCCAAGATAAGAGCAAATGATAACATAAGGTTCTTAATCCACTCACCCAAATGATTTGGAAGGTTCGTCCAAAACCAGGAAATTCGGACCGGGTTGACACATCACGGTAAAAGCCACGCGAGACTTTTGTCCTCCACTCAAACTTTGAATGGATTGCAACGCCAAGTCCCCAGAAACACCGAATCGTCCCAGTTGTCGGCGATACTCTTCTATCGTCGAGCCTGGGAACTTTTGTTGCAGCAACCCCACCGGAGTTAGGTCCAGACTGAGTTGATCTACGTGATGTTGGCTGAAATACCCGAAGCGGATGCCACGATGGGTGTTGGCGAACCCGGAAGTGGGAGCTAGATCTCCCAGAATAAGTTTGAGAAGTGTGGATTTCCCTGCACCATTTTCTCCAACGACACAAATACGAGAGTCTGACCCTGCCGTGAGATTTACGCGGTTGAGGATAACCTTGTCGGAGGAGTAGCTGAAGATGAGGTCGTCCAACTGGATGACGGGCGGATTTAAGGGTTGCACTTCAGGGAAACGGAGCTGTACTTCGGATTCCTTGTCGACGGGACGGAGCTCGGGAAGACGTTCGAGGAATTTTATCTTACTTTGGACCAGGCTGGCACGTTTGGCGTTGTATCTAGGATAAGAATCTTATCATAAGATGGGGGGTTATCATTGATGGCTATCGAGGAATCTAGAAAATTTGACTTACCGAAACTTATCAATAAATTCCTGCGTATGAGCTCTTAGCTGTTGTTGAGCATCCCATTCCCTCTGTTGATTCTTTAGCCGTTCTCCGCGAGTTTTAACAAAGTTCTCATAATTTCCGCGATAATGCTCGATATTTTGTTGGTAAAGGAAAAGGATATCCGTTGCAACCTCGTTGAGGAATTGGCGATCATGGGACACGACGAGGATTGTGGATTGCCAAGTCTGTAAATAATTTTCCAGCCAGATAATAGCCTTTAGGTCCAAGTGATTGGAAGGTTCATCGATAAGGAGGCTGTGAAGGAATGAAATTAGTTGTAATTTGTCTGGAAATCCGGGTAATTCTGGCATACTCATGACTTACAGGTCCGGTTTTGCGAATAGAGCCCGAGCTAGCGCCAACCTCATACGCCAACCACCACTAAAAGTCTTTGTGGCGTTGGTATGTTCATTCGCAGCAAATCCAAGACCAGCCAAGATAATTGCTGCGGCGGCAGGAGCTTTATCTGCCTCGATGGCGGCGAGTGCGGCGTAAACTTGGCTGAGTTCTTCGGCCGCCTCAGCCGAATTGAGGGCAGTGAGTCGTTTCTCTTCGGAGAGGAGGTGGTGTCGAGTGGCGTCTGCTTCGAGGACGGCGTCAATTGCAGGAGTGTCATCTCCATCCACTTCCTGCTCTACGTGAAGCACAGAGATCCCCGGAGGAATGCGGAGCTGTTTGTGGGCAATCATTTTGAGCAGGGTCGTCTTTCCGAGGCCGTTACGACCCACCAAACCTGGAGAGGTTATCAAAATTACGACAAGTTCGCCAGTTATTAGTAGTTCTAGTTGTGACGTACCATATCGTCGCCCAAACGCCAAAGAAATGGTAGCACCCTGAATAAGAACCTTGTCTCCGAAAGCGACATCGAAATTTTCAATTTTAATATCCGTAATTTTGCCACCTTCTTTGGCTCGGCTTTCTTTTTTGGAGATGACCTGAGCCGCTGAAGCCTGACATTCCTGATTGGCTAGGATATGGGAGAGACTCAAGGCTGGCTTATCACCGGCCGCGCGACGATCTTGCTTCTGTTTTATTTTATCTTCCGCTTTTTGCAACTTTTTAGAGTCTACTTGGCTCTGGGAAAGGAACTGGTGGATTAGATCGCAATTAGTGGCTCAATTAAGATAAGATCTTACCTGCCCGTTGCTGGCGTTCCTCATCCAGATGGAATTAATGTCGGTGAGCTTATCTTCCGTGAGGAGGGAAGACATTTGGATGGCGGAGTCCAGTTTTCGGATCCCGTTCCTTTTCCGAGTGCCCTCCCCCAGGCCCAGGGTGTCGTAGATGGTGTAGCAAACCCCCCTGATTAGAGGATCATGGATTATAATTTATATTAATTATAATTAAGTTAATTAATTTACTTGACTTGTTCCTCGGTGGTGCCTTTATTGGATATTTCCAAGAGCATTTCTCCAATGGCTCCGAAAACATCTTCAGCGTCCTCAAAGTCATCGTGGCCTACGGTCAATATTCCTGGGAGGGGTGTAACCAAATTATAATTAACCAAATAAATTAAATTGTTAATTAATTTCGCTCACCTTGAATGTAATCATAGATGTCGTCATTAATCTGGGGGAAAATTTCCTTGATCAGCCTCTCGCACACCTCCATCTTGCCAGCTAAAGGAATAAAGATAACCACTTATCTTATCAGGAAGTAATTGAGAAATTGGGTCAAAAAGCGCAAGAATTTTAGAAACCACGAACCTGTCACTCGTGCGGGTGAGAGTAAAAAGAACGAACTTCCCGCTCCTTTGTCTCCGTCTCGGATTTCTCACGGTCACGCCACGGTCTGACTGAATAATTACGACCTTTGACCTTGGCTCATGTATTCGAGGTTCTGGCTCGAGTGACGGGTTATCTGACCTTTCATTTTATTCCTAGTCGCCACAAATTCCGGATTTGGCTTTCAGATTATACAATCCATTCTTATGCACATTTTGCAATGACAAATTGGATGACCAAAAAAATGGTTTTGCAATATTTTATTAACGAAACAATTGATTTATGCTTATAATAATTCAATCAATCAATAATTATACGAGAAGANATTTATGCTTATAATAATTCAATCAATCAATAATTATACGAGAAGAGATGGACAAGAGGAGTGCTAATTAGCAAAATTATAATTACTCTAAAATGGAGCTACTCTATGAAATACGAAATACTTTGAGTTATCGACCCTTACTTTCTAATGGTAAGGCACTTGATTACAAAATACTCTACTCTGCCTATGTATAAACTAATTTCCGAGGTTGGTTCAAAAGTCGGTATATTAAGATACTATATTTTATAAGCCTCCAATTCCTCCATGTTTAGCACCCAGTAATATTTTTAGTCTTTGAATTCTTATTTCGCATCCATCTCGTCTCTTGTATGGTAAGGCACTTGATTACAAAATACTCTACTCTGCCTTTAAATATGTATAAACTAATTTCCGAGGTTGGTTCAAAAGTCGGTGTTTTAAGATACTATATTTTATAAGCCTCCAATTCCTCCATGTTTAGCACCCAGTAATATTTTTAGTCTTTGAATTCTTATTTCGCATCCATCTCGTCTCTTGGGGGTCGAAACCTCGCTCGTTTGACCCATAAACTGCCCAGGAGGGTGATTTTAAGATGTAGTCCTACCAAACAAAAGCAAGGGTTATCAACAACCTGTTGAAATTATAATTTGTAATAGACTCACCATAGCTGTGAAACTTTGTGCGCCATCGCTCTCATAAAACTGAGTCACAAGGCTGTGAAACTTGTCTCAATTCCTCCATGTTTAGCACCCAGTATATTTTTAGTCTTTGAATTCTTATTTCGCATCCATCTCGTCTTTTGTGGGTCGAAACCTCGCTCGTTTGACCCGTACTGCCCAGGAGGGTGACTTTTGCATGTAGTCCTACACAAATACAAGCAAGGGTTATCAACAACCTGTTGAAATTATTATTTGTAATAGACTCACCATAGCTGTGAAACTTTGTGCGCCATCGCTCTCATAAAACCGAGTCACAAGGGTGTGAAACTTGTCGTAGTCAATCCAGGTGTACCATTCTCCATCGATTTTAAACTGGAATTGGAACAAAATTATAGATCCTCCCATTTCAATTGTTATTCCAGGTTAAAATATTGATCTTACCCTTTTATTGGCGAGTAGAATACAATTGGAGTGTTCATGCTCACAAGCCACCTCATTAATTGGGAAGATACTGCGTCACCAGAGTTTGAGAAAATGTCACAACTTCTTCATGCCAAGGGACATTTTCCATTGTGAGAGTGCTACCCTTTGAAGTTCCGCAGTACGTGACGCCCTTTATCTCGATAAAATCTGGGTCACCAAGTTCCACAAGGCTCGCATAATTCTCTAGCTCGGCCACGTTAAAATCCTTGACCAGAGTGAGACGATACACGGTTCGTTGTCCTTTGGCTTTAAGGGCTTTAAGAGAGTCGATGAATCGCTCCCAAAAGTCACGGAAAAGGGGACGATCAATCTTTTTCAGACTTTCTTTTGTCGCCGCGTCCACACTCACGTAGAGTTGGGTGACTGGGGATAAACTCCTGCAATAATTAAGGTCAAAATAGGTCAAGATTGCTTAACAAAAGAGCTAAAATTGGACTACACAAGGGTTCCAACTTACAGGATGGCATCCGGAAATTGAGCATTCGTGACGAGAAATGATGAAATATGTTTCGAATGGAGGAGACGGACAAATTTATTAATTTCTGGGTACATGATGGGTTCCCCGACCAAACTTAAGGCTACAATGACGTGCGACAAGTCCTTCCGCGATGCGCTCCGGACTTACTCCGGGAACACCTTGAAATTCTGTGGGTGTCAAATATGGATCTTTAGTTGACATCCTCTCAAAATACTACAAACAAGTAATAAGTGAGCTTTGGCCTTACCCTTAATCATTTTATAGTGAGAGGCCAGCGCACCATCCAGGATTCCTTGGGCATCATCCATTTTCCATTTCCACTCTGTGCCCACGGGGTTGGTCTGATGTCTCCAGCAAAAGACGCATTTATTTGCACAGGCCAAGCTGGGCGTGGCTTCCATACATTGATGACTTGCTATTCCGTAGAAACTGTGCTTGTAACAGCCACCCCGTCCTCGCAACATGGACTAAAATAAGTCACAGGATTAATTTACTGCGTTTAATTATTTAGATTGGTTGTGTTATACGCGACTCACCTTCGTCCATCGACACAATTTAACTCCAGAGTGAGAACCAATGATTTTATAGCCTTGTTTGGAGAGAGCTGCTCTTAATTCTGGGGTCACCATTTCTTTCAACAGTCCCTTAGATGCATCTGCCTTGTCTGCGGCAATTTTCTTCCTTGCTGTCGCCACCACGGCGCCAATGTCTTCCAAGTCGACAAGCTCTGCGCTGGTTTTGGCTCGAACTTGTCCTGAAACACGTTTCTTGGTGGTCTCCTCAGTCTGGGGGGCTTCTTCGGCTTCCTCCTCCTCTTCTGAGGAGGATTCCACAAGTTTCAGTCTGGGGGGTTTCTTCGGCTTCCTCCTCCTCTTCTGAGGAGGATTCCACAAGTTCTTCCACTGAGGTCGAATTCCTAGTGTTTCAAAATTGGTTAAAGCATGTTTTTGGCTTAAAATGGAGACTTTCTCTTACCCTGGGGATGAAATATGACCCCCACTCCCACCCTGAAATGAGGGAGACTCATTGGACAACAGAATTTTGAGTAGACGGCGCTTCCACATGTTAAAATCTGCGACTAAACTTCCAAAATCGCTCTCTGCCGTGTTTTCATTCCCAAGTTCGAGTGGGAGGAGATGGCTCGCACCCAGTTCAGAGAGAACACCGTCCAGCTCTTTGGCGACCTTAATCACACATTAATTAGTTAATTGCGCATTAATTAAGGTCCTAATTAGAGCATTACCTTATTAAAGTCTTGTCCATAAGCAGAATTTCCGAGTCCAAAAACGGCACAAGTTAAATTTTTAAAGTAATTTTTATCCACGCGGAAATCCACTCCGGCTTCTTGAAGAGATTTGAAAAACCACTCTGAATTTCCGGGAGGTGCTCCATCCGTGTGGGTGGAGACTAGAAATATCGCCACAGGCACCACGGTCGCGGCTCCGGCGACAGACTTGTAATTTGAGCCAAATTCCGCCAAATGCTCAACTTCCGTGGAGGATAGCGGCTTCAGAGCCATCTCGCCGCGGCAGTTGACGACTTCCTCGATCTTTTCTAGATCACGGAACAGCTGCTCGGCGAATTTCTGGGGGTTAAGAGGTCAATAAAGTCAAATAATGTTGTTTTAAGATCAAATCTTACAGACGTTCCTGATTTACACTCACCTTTGCGGTTCCAGTTTGGGAGGCATAATAAATATTGAGTAATTTTCTTGGACGCCCAGTTCCTCCGAGGGAAGGTCCGTCGACGGGGGTTAAGTCGTCCATCTCATTTTTAAAAAGAAAGCCACGAATGGCGAGAAATATTCCGGAGAAGGCGATAAAGACGAAAGACTCCAGGATGGCGTAAGCGTAGGATAGGACGCCATCCGCCACGTACCAGAGACGACCCACCAAACCCGAAAATAGGTTCCGAACTTGTGCCTTTTCCCCTGGGGACTTGGTGGATGTCCCCATCCTTCAGTAATTGAATTCGATTTGGATTCCAAGCTAAATAAAGGTCAAACGAGGAAGGATAAGGACAAGGATAAGACCAAGATGGCAAGATAACGTCTGCAGGACCAAGTATGCCAAATTTTGTGGAAACTTACTGAAATTCGAAGTGGGAGGAGTGCAGAATTGCCAAAGTATTTGGAGCAGGTTGCTGGTCAGTTTCCCACGGCTCAATTCTCGTCTCACTTTGCTCCGGGGCGGAATGAGAACCAAAATTTAAATGGTAAAGTAAAATAAATGGCTAATGACGTTGAATTAATCCATGAGAATGGGCAGATAAGCCAGAGGAGGACTTGATAACTTATCCTGGATAAGGCTGGATTGGTTTCAAAGTACTGCGTAATTTTATGATGTTTGTCATTTTAAGAGTTGTAAAATGTTGCAATTTTTGCATACTATGCAAACTCCAATGAATCATTCATTTTAGGTAAGTCCAAAATTAATTGCAAGTAAGCGTTCTAGATAAACGAGTAGAAACACACAAGTTCCATTACTAATGTTAGATGTATTGCCTCGTAATTTCATTGCATTATTTCGTTGTGCATGAGGTTGGAGAATTGTTTGTCGAAGGAAATCAATTAAAATCATCAATCATCCGCTCCCCACATTGGGAACAAAGTTAATATATTTGCATACACAGGATTTAGGGATTTGCGGAATTGATAAGCCGACTGGCCGAATCACAAATTCATAGCCCTGGCACACTCGAATATTCCATGATATCTAAAGTCTCTATGGATGTCAATCCAGTATTTCAGATAACCCACTCCTATGATAAGGGACTTATCTCAGCTCAAGTGTTTTCCACCCACTCAACCTCAGTTATTGTCCAGTCTGCACCCAACATTGATCGCAAAATATTATGGGTTACCTTCAATTTGCTGTTTTAGCTGTGAGTCTACTCCTTCTGGTGGACCACACCCACTCCCAGGCAGCCCCAGTTTGGACCTATTCCTGTCTCACGGCCAACAAGACATGCCACCGCACCCTGAGGAGTGGGGCACCAAATGGCGTCCCTCTCGACGTTTGCAAACTCAATTGCAATCCTGAAGTTGGCAACCTTTTCCCTCTGCCCACGGGACGGGTGGGTGTAACACCTTATCTTTGACTATGACACACTTATCTTCAATATGCTTATCATTCCAGACCATCCTGGGTCAAGGTTTGACTGCCCTTTATCCCGGAAACGTGGCTATATCTGGATACTCATCTTATCCAGTTCCAGTTCAAATTCCTTCTGGTGGACCACACCCACTCCCAGGCAGCCCCAGTTTGGACCTATTCCTGTCTCACGGCCAACAAGACATGTCACCGCACCCTGAGGAGTGGGGCACCAAATGGCGTCCCTCTCGACGTTTGCAAACTCAATTGCAATCCTGAAGTTGGCAACCTTTTCCCTCTGCCTACGGGACGGGTGGGTGTAACACCTTATCATTGACAAGTTATCATTGACCTTATCTTTCCTTATGCTTATCATCACAGACCGTCCTGGGTCAAGGTTTGACTGCCCTTTATCCCGGAAACGTGGCTATATCTGGATACTCATCTTATCCAGTTCCAGTTCAAAACCTGTTTCGCGTGGCGGCCGGAGTATTTATGAGTTACATTAATAAAGTGGTTACACCCACAAATCCAATCTATGCCAACGCCAGTCTGTCCGTGGTTATCTCAGTGACGGACCCAGCCATCGAAATGTTCACTCTGGACACGGATGAGAGCTATACGCTCCGCATCACTAGTAACGGCACGATTAATGTGAGTTAATGTGGGCGCGGAGGCGGGTATTTTGAATGATTATTTTTGTAATTATTTTGTAGGAAAATGTCTACGCGGTGGTGACAGCGGGCAACTTTTTTGGGGCGCGGCACGCCCTTGAAACGCTGAGTCAGTTGATTGCCTATGATGGAGATAATGATGTGCTAAGGATGGTTAACGACGTGGACATCGTGGATAAGCCGGCTTATCGGTATCGTGGCGTGGCTCGCATCACTAGTAACGGCACGATTAATGTGAGTTAATGTGGGCGCGGAGGCGGGTATTTTGAATGATTATTTTTGTAATTTATTTTGTAGGAAAACGTCTACGCGGTCGTGACAGCGGGCAACTTTTTTGGGGCGCGGCACGCCCTTGAAACGCTGAGTCAGTTGATTGCCTACGATGGAGATAATGATGTGCTAAGGATGGTTAACGACGTGGACATCGTGGATAAGCCGGCTTATCGGTATCGTGGCGTGGCGTTGGACACTTCTCGGAATTTTATTAGCACTTTCGGTATCAAGCGGTTGATTGATGGCTTATCTTTTAATAAGATGAATATATTCCATTGGCATATCACGGATACGCATGCATTCCCTATGGAGGTTGCCAACAGGCCCAAGGTAAGTGGATGATAAGGACTTATCTTGGGAGAGAGAGAGATATTCCGGGAAAAATGAGACAAAATAATGAAATACTTCATTATTTCGAGATTGATATAAATCTCAATTTCCTCGAAATCAAGCTGATTTTATTGTTGCCTTATCTTGAATTGCTTATCGGAAATGTTAACGTTATCAAGGTCATCCTGAGGTCATATTAACGATATTTTGCATAGTTCTCTGATTATGGAGCCTACTCCGGGAGCCAAGTCTATAGTTTGGCGGAAATGGCGGATATTGTCAACTATGCCCGTGCCCGTGGGGTCAAGGTCGTGCCGGAATTCGACGAGCCAGCGCACACGGGTAAGATCTTATCTTAAATCTGGAAATTACTTCGCAGGACACAATAATAATTGGCGTTTAATTTAGGATTTGGATGGGAGTGGGGTAAGTTTGGAAATGAATAGGGTATCAATTTTTTGCTTGACCTGTGACCTGGATAAGTCTAGGTCCAACTGAGGGCCTGGGAAATTTGGTCCTTTGCTTGAATGAGGATCCGTGGTACTCATTTTGTGTCGAGCCGCCCTGCGGACAGCTCAATGTCGTCAATGAAGAGGTTTACAATTTATTGGGTGAGTGGGACTCATAATCATGCATTCATGAGCTTCTTATGATAAGATCTTATCTTGTCCAGGTGAAATATTCAGCTCCATGTTGGCCATATTTGACAACGACCTATTTCACATGGGAGGGGATGAAGTTCACATGGGATGCTGGAATAGTTCCTCCGAAATTACGGATTGGATGACGGACAATGATTATGGCACGGATACCGCGGGATTTATGCGGTTGTGGGGTCGTTTCCAGAGTAAAGGTGGGTGTGGCTGGGTGTGATCTTATCCAAAGTAACGCTTATCTTATCCAGCGCATGAGAAACTGGTCGCCGCCGCGAGTAGGAATGTTACATCCATCGTCTGGACGTCGGAAATGACGCATGAGGAACATATCTCGGAATATTTACCAAAGGACGACTACATCATCCAGATTTGGACGGGAAGTAGGGCCAACCACACCCACTAACTTGCTTAATTGTTATTAATTAACGCTTTCTTTTCCAGCCGACGATGACGATACGCCACAAATGATAAGCGCCGGATATCGGGTGATATTTTCGAATTATGATGCTCTCTACTTGGACTGCGGATTCCATGCTTGGATTGGAACGGGTCACAACTGGTGCTCGCCGTACAAGGGATGGCAGCAGATCTATGACCACTCCCCCTACCATATCTACGCGGCCAAGACCAATGTCTCCGAGGCGGATGCAGCGATGCAAGATGGACGCCTTCTTGGCGCAGAGGCACCTCTCTGGCAAGAACAGAGTGATGAGGCCGCATTTGAGAGCAGGATTTGGCCGAGAGCCGCCGCCCTTGGGGAGAGGTTATGGAGTAATCCCCCAGAAGGGAGCTGGGCAGCGGCGGAAATCCGGATGGTAGCGAATCGTGCGAGAATGGTGGAGCGTGGGGTTAGAGCGGATAGACTGCAGCCAGAGTTTTGTGCGCAGTATCAGGGGCAGTGCTATGGGACTCCGGAGAGGGATGTGGATGAGAAGGGGGCAGCTGGGGGTGTGGTTGCCAGTGCTCTAGTGACCTTGATGACGGCTTTGGTCATGATTCTTTAAATGAGACGATTAAAAGTTCCTTGGAATATGAGTTATTGAATAAATTGGTGGATGATTATCATTGAAATGGGTGGACCTTTGATTTGCATACGTTTCTCATGACTTTGACCGCTTTTACTTTGTCACTTTCTCCGGACTTTCTCCATTGTTTGGATGGCTGCATATAATCCAAGTCGGGCAGAGAACTACTGTGGCGCTAAAGTCTGGCTGAATTAGCTCAGTTCTGGGAAGGAAACAAAAACAAGGGAGTTTTGGGTAGTAATATTATTTTGATTCCCTTACAAATTAAATTTTATGTACCCCACCCACTAGGATTTAGTAGGAGAGGGTGTGGTCAGTGGCCTAATTGTGTAATAAAGATAACTACTAATTTAAATATTGGCGAAACGGGTAAGCTTTGGAAATTAATAATAGCAGAAGTGACTCGACATCATATCATGAATAACTAATTGTTTCTTGGGATAGGGGGATATTATTGGGTGACCTTTACCTCCAGGTCGTGACCCTGACCTAGATATGAACTTCTATAAATCGTCTTTCTCCAGGAATCATTCCAAACCAATAATGTGGAGGCGGAAGGTTAAAAAGTGAAGGAAATCCACCTCAACAGGCAAGAGAGACAGTTCACAGCCAATTTTGGGCCACACCCAGCTAGCCACCTACTCAGTTGGCCTTCCTCAGGGTCCGATCATGGGACTGGGCTCAAGTTTATTCGCCTCGGAAGGAAGGATCAGTCAACTATCTCCAACCTCGTCTCCAATTACCTCCACTCCCACCCACTCTGCAACCACACCCAGTCCCCTCGTAGAAGATGGTGAGACGCCGGATGAAGACATTCTCGACCTACGGCTCCAGTTCCATAACACCGTCAGAGAAAATATTGTAAGTTTTACTCCTAATATTAAATATCTGTTATCTGTTGGAGTGACCTCTGACCTGATCTTATCTTTGACCTTGACCTCTTAGATATTCCTCCTCTTCTTCCTCACCCTGTGCATCATGAGTTGGACCGTGATTGGGATATTTATCCGGAGAAAAGATAAGGATGACGTGGATTCCTCCTCATCTTCCCGTTCCCACTCCCATCTTCCCTTTAACTCCTCCTCCAGTACCACGCCACCACCCCCACTTCCGGCGGATGATGATGAATCCATTGTCTACCGGATTTGGTAAGATAACAACTTTTCTTTTAAGATAACCGTATTAATCATGTTATCAATGTCATTTTCCAGTTTCTGGTTGTGTGTCTTCTCCCTGAGCATCTCCATCGGAGCGGCGCTGCTCCTCCCCCTTAGTATCATATCCAATTGAAGTGCTCCTCCTCTACCCGGACACGTACTATGTCCAATGGCTGAATGGGATGCTTATCCAGGGACTCTGGAACCTTATCTTTCTCTTCGCCAATATCTCCCTCTTCATACTCCTCCCCTTCAGTCATCTCTTTATTGAGAGCGAGGGATTCTCCGGAAATCGGAAGGGACTCGCCGGAAAGTTCTATGAGACTTCGGTGGTTCTTGTGCTGAGTGGATTCGCCATCTGGGGGATTTCCCATGTCCTCGCCGCCCTCCTGAGTCCACCCACGGAGAGAAATATGTCGTCGTTGTTGGGTGGGGTGACGAATCTCTTTGGTTTCTCGAATCAGCTGCCTTTCATCTACTCTTGTATCTCGTTTTGTGGGGTGCTGCTACTATTATGTGAGTAATTGGGGTGTGACCTAGGTCAAGGTTAAGGTCAATTAATAAATGTTTTTGTTGTTATTGCAGTGTGCACTCCACTGGGGGCTGGGCGGCTGTTTACCGTGCTAAGTCAGTTGCTGGTAGGACCCCAATTCCTCCGAGATTTGGGGGAGGAGCATCGTGTGAAGGGTCTGGAAATCGAGGCACTTCGAAATCAGTTGAAACGTCGACTCAGCAATGACTCGAGAATGCGGCGCTATCTTCTCCAAGCCACGGAGGATAATGGGAGGAGAAAGAAGGAGAGGAATGGGTGTGGTCAGGAGGGAGTGACGGCAGCTGCTTCAGGGGGTGGGGATGCGGAGACGGATGATAAGGGAAGTTTCCTGGATATGACGGCACTGCAGGAGAAGTGGGATGGGATTTTGGGCGGATCCTCGTCCCAGGAGGAGGAGGAAGAGGATGAGCTGGATCAGGGGGGTGTGGAGGCGTTGCTCAATCAGAGGGAGCCTGCCTTCAGGGCGCTTTATCATAAAATGATGGCCCTTTCTCCGCAGGGTGAGACTTTTCTGGGGGAGACGGAAGACTCGGTCCGAGCCAGGATTAGGGGGATGGAGGCAGAGTTGGGGGACTTGGGTAAGATTAAGAGCCTAGGAACCTTACCGACAGTTAGATAACCATCTTATCTTATAGAACGGTTGAAAAAGACGCCGGGTTGGAAAAGGAACGTGCTTTATCCGCTGACCTTTCTTATCGTGCTGGCACTGACGGCCCTGACCGTTTTATTAGTGATTGTGAATACTCTTCAACTTCTGGTGGGGCTGAAGGCACTCCCTCTCAGTGCTCAGAGTGTGAGTCTGGGTCTCTCTTCCAGCTCTGTGTTGGGTGCGTGGGGGGCTGGAGTGGAAATTGTGCTCATTCTTTATCTCATGACGACGTCTCTTATCGGACTGTACTCACTTCCGGGGGTGAGGAGGATAAGGCCGAGGAGAGGAGAGAGTCCTACGTCGCATATCATTTATAATTGTGCGCTTGTCCTTATCCTCAGCTCCGCGTTGCCGTTGCTCTCTAGAATATTGGGTAAGTTAGCGAAGATAAGATCCTTATCGAAGATAATCCTTTAAATGTGGGTGTGGTTTGTGCAGGAATCACAAATTTTGATCTGCTCGGAAATTATGGGAAGATTGAGTGGCTGGGAAACTTTTATATCGTGTTACTTTACAACATCATCTTTTCTGTGGCTTCTACTCTCATTTTGGTCAACAAGGTCACGTCTGCGATACGACAGGAACTAATGGCGAGGTAGGAATTGAGCGATCTAAGGTCATGACCTGGATAATGATTCATTGATTGTCTTTTGTTTGCAGACTGCGAAGCATATTTCGATTCCGTGGCTCTGGAGGACGTGGTGGGAGTGGATTAGAAAGAGGAACAAGTCCTGCGGTGGGAGCCTCGCCTAAGAAAAAGAATAGTTTAAATTTAACTAGTAATTATTTGGGTAATTTGGGGATTGGGGATACTCCAAGGAGAGCATCAAGATCACCTGGGACCACGCCCAAGGCCAAGAAAGTGCTGTGAATAACTGTGGATGGGAGTATCCTGGGATTTTTAATATCAAAAGTAACGCAAGACTGATTAGCTGAACCTGAGGAGAGAGAGATATTATAATGTTCTGCATGCTCTACCTCACTGGTGGAGAACTACCTGAGAAATATGTGAATTTGGATGGGATAAAAGACAGTAACTAATTTTAAAAGTGTTATAAACCAAGGGCCAGTGAAAGTGGGAGGAAGGATTGATATTATTTTATGTATTTTATTTCATGCTGGGAAAGCAACATGTTCATAGTTTATATTCTTGGAGGAGGAATAAATGTGATATATATTTTTATACAACGTTTGCTATTTTGTGACAATTCCTCACTTTCTCCGAGGTGAAAGAAGGATTTTGTAGTTTAGAGAGATAATTCAGCTTCCGGGTGACACTGGAATTGTCACAAATTGTCACCCTTCCCGTTTTTTTATTGAATCCGAGAAAGTAAGAGTAGGGAAAGTAAAGTGGCTTCATTCCGTCCTCCAGTTGAGTGACCATGAATGAGAATGAATCCTGCTTTAAACAGATTTAGGAGATTTGGAGAGAAAGTGGAGAAAAGTCGGGGTTTGCCTATTGTGCTACCACTTCCAGGTCTAGTTCCAAAATGTTCCTTCCTGTGACGGGTAAAAGAGCCATAAACAAGTGGAAGTGGATAATTGACTCACTTTTTAGGAGAAGGCATTGATAATAAGTTGATCCACTTTCTCTCTGTGAATGGTTGGAATAAAAGTCAGTCCTTTATTCCAGAATTGTTTGTTGGCATGATTTAGGAGAGATTGGGGTGTCCTTGCTTTCTTTCCAGGTAATAAATTCCGAGGGAGAAAGGAGAAAGTGGGGTCACAACAATAGATTTCTGGGAAAGAACTTGTTTTGTTGGTGATAACATAGTTTACATGTGTAGACTGAGGCTGCATGATACTTTTGGAGAGGGCTTGATATCGGATAAGAGCCTTATCTGACCTTGTCTTATCCAAAGCAGGGGGGCAACCTGATTTATGGTAGATATGGAGTGACACACAGATAGCAGGGACGTTATCCAATCAACCGTGGCTGTCTTGTGAGCTTATCTTCTCAAGTGTCTTGTGAGGAGAGGAAGCTTATCTTTTATTGCTCATTTGTCGGAAGGAAACAGTTTCTTTCCTTTCCACATTCCGGAGCAAACGTGGTAATAAAATGGAGAAAGTTATGTCTCGTATGATTATTATTGCATTCATTTTATGGGAGAAATGCTCATAGCTCCATAAAACTCTGGCTAATTGCTACTCCTTCAAATTATGATATGGTTGGAGATGATGAGACGACGATTTCTTTGGAATTCGAGATATGGAACAATTGGATTTGGCTTAAATTGTTTAATACGAAGCTGGGAATGTAGATTGCCTATTTTTGTGGGTGAGGGATTTAATTTTTTTCCAGCGTTTGCTTTGCATCATGTCCTCTGGTTTGGGTGGCTATGCCATGAATAATTCAAAACAAGGTTAAACCCAGGAAGAAGGGAACCGTTTTATGGGGAAAGTTAAGTAACAGACTGCACGTCGTGCTGCTTGGCTTTCTCCTTCACCAAATTCCTTTCACTTTCTTAGTAACTGCATCCCAACTTGGGAAATATGCAGAGAAATCTGGCTATTTTCTCCATAGATTGTTAATTCATCCCACAAAACTTTTCTTCCTTCAAGAGGGCAAAACTGTTTTTGAGCTGTGTTGTGGTCAGAGGAAAGTGAAAGACCTGATTCAGGAGGAGAGAGTGTTTATGAGAGAACTGGAGTTTCGGGTGGACAACATACTACCACCTTCCTTTCACCACCTAAATAATGACAGCTTTGGAATTGCTTTCACCTCAGAGACAGCAGAGTCAGGAGAGAGAGTCTGGGAGTGACATTCGACCACAACACGCACCTCTCCCTCCAAACTACTTTCTCTCTCCCCAGTGGAACAGTTGTCCGGCTGGTTTCTTTCTCCAACCCAACACTTTCTCCAAGCCCTAAACAGGTTACTTCATAATACTCAAAAA
>JAAXNX010001375.1:0-18254 GCA_036491905.1 Folsomia manolachei | reverse complement strand
TAATGTGCATGGTTACAATACCTGGACATTTTCACACCAGCATGCCAACCAAGTCACAGTGTTGTCGTGGCGAACTTCTTTCCATTTATGAGGTGATGGGGGCTGGAAAAAAGAGTTTTTTATTAGTTTCTATGGAAAGTGGTTGCGTTTCTAAGGGCATTTTTTAGCGTTTCTATGTATTTTTTACGTTGCTATGCAAATATAATTATGTTTCTATCGAGTTTTTTTAGTGTTACCAAAATTACCTCTGGAAATTCATTTCTATAGAATTTTTAGTTTAGTAAAAGTTAATAGTTGCTAACGACTTTTTGGTTTCCAAGGACATTGGTTACTATGCATTTTTTTACCAAGCATTTCAACATTCTTGTAACTAACCCACGCTCTTCCAGAACCTACCTCTGGCACAACCGCACCCCTCCCACAATTAATAATGACATCCCCCGGCACGACCCTCCTTTTCAACATTCCCATTTTCGGATGGTCCCCCCGGCCCCGAAATAACCCAGGCGGCTCAATTCTAAAATTCCCAATTTTCTCTTTATGCCCATCCAAAATGCAAACGCCATAAATTTCCGTGATCCTCTCATTTTCCTGCTTTAACGCCAATTTCTCTTCTTTGCTCATTTGCTTCCTTTCCTCGGATTTTTGCTTGTAGTAATCATTTATTGCNTCATTTTCCTGCTTTAACGCCAATTTCTCTTCTTTGCTCATTTGCTTCCTTTCCTCGGATTTTTGCTTGTAGTAATCATTTATTGCGCGGAAATCGCATTTTTTGAGGTCAGTGATGGTTTTACGCTCTTCCGGAGTCATGGTTTTGCGCCAGTCCTATAACAAGGAAAGAAATAAGTTGCCATGTTCAATTTTTAAAAAAAGGCCATAACAACGAAAACATTATGTTGCCATGCAAAATAACAAGTTGCCATAACTATAGTTACCTTAAAGAAATTCTCATTAAACTTTTCCTTTGTGGTATACTCATGCTCAATGAACCTCGAATAAAATCCAGCGACTTCCTCCGCGTCTTCTGACAATTTAATTATCTTGCCATCATATTTAAAGACAACGCTCTTGGGCAACCGCTCATAGGGCGCTGCAAAAACGGGTCCTTTATGCTCTAGGAAATTCCATTTAACGCCGTCATCTCTTGGGGCCTCCTCCCACCATTTCCAGACTTCTTCCTCTTCCTTCTTCTTTTTTGTGGGGGAGGGGGACGGGCTGGTGGGGTTCTTTTTCTTGGTGGGGGTGCTGGGGGGTCTGAAAATGAAGTTTTTTTTAGGTTTTAGTGGGTTTTGGCCAGTGGGAGACGGGCAAAAATGCTAGTTCCCGTGCTTATTAACATGGATCTAGTATTATAATGTGGGAGGGGTGTCGGTCGGTCTTTGATAGAATTTTGTTTCTAACGAGTTTTTTGTGATTTGTGTTTCTAACGAGTTTGGTTTCTAGGTGATTTTGTGTTGCTAAGGATTATTTTGCGTTTCTAAGCATTTTTAATGCCCTTCCTGTTACCAACATCCGCTCGCCCACAGACTCACGCTCCGGTAGTGGTCAGACGAACAAAGGGAGCGCTTTCACGCCAAAATATTCACAGCGTTTTTGTCTGCGACACTGAAAATATTTTGGCTGCGCTCACTTTGCGAGACGGCCGCTGCCGCACCCACAAAACTCACCTTGATTTCTTCCTCCTCGGTTTACACTCTTCATCCGACTCCTCATCCGTTTTCCTTTTTTTCGTGATTTTCCTTTGAATCTATTTAATTCATTAAATTAAAAACAGCAAACAAACAACAAATAATAACCCACCAACGGCACATCGTCCTCACTCTCCTCCATTCTCTCAACTTTCTTGACCCTCTGAAGTAATGGAACGTCATCTTCATCATCGGAAACTGGTTTTTTAATGGGAGACGTCACCTCACTAAGAAAATTTTTAAAAAATAATAAAAAACCAAAACAATTTTAAAACAAATTACATTTTAACTTGTTCCTTGACGCCATTCTCTTTTTTATGCTTTTCCTTGTCGCGGTCGCGGTCGCGGTCACTCCGATCACTCCTCTCCCGGTCCTTGTCCTAACAAAAGGCAAATTAATTAAAATAAAACAACTAAAATTAAGCTCACCTTCTTTTTATGTTTATGCCTCTCCTTGTCCTTGTGTTTCTTGTGCTTGTGCTTGTGATTGGACGTTCCATTAGTGTCCATAACTGATTAGGAAACTGCTTAAAAAACTGCTCTCAATTGCTTTAAAAAAGTGAAAATATTATAACGGTGGAACGGTAAAAAGTGTCTAACAGACTCTTGTGATTTGTGTGAGCGGCGGGAGGTGGCGTGGTAAGAGGGGATTTAATGGTTGGCTCATTTTTATTGCTTTTTATGCAATCACCACCATCAACTTTTAAAAAAGCTCTGGAATTTTAAGAGTGAATCTTTTTCTCTAAAATGAAATTCAAATCCATTCAACACCCAAACTATGCCATTTCTCAACACAATTAAAATAAGTATAGCAACCATATGACAACAAGTATTTTATTTTACGTTACGTATCACATTACAAAACCAGAATGCCTTTTTAAATATTCCGAAAAAATCTGCCTGTCATCACAATCATCATCCCTGTCCTAATCTCATTTACAATTAAAAAAAGTTTCCATAACAACAAAAAATATCACCATGACAACAAAATAATTTTCATAATAATTTTCATTTCGTCTAGAAATTCATGCACGTGAAGAATGAGACGACTGGGATTCTGCAGTGTATCACATGCAAGGTGGACATTACCAAGAGGAAACTTCAAAAGAAGGGCCACAACTACAATCCATGTATTTTTATTTCAAATCTTCTGGAACTTTTTTTAAGGCGACGGAAGACTTTTCATCTTCAAATTCACAATCTACAAAGTACAAGCATTAAATTAAAATAAACAAATTAAAATGCGTAGCAACCTAAAATTGCATAGAAACATGAAAATAGTTGCAACACATTAGAAAATGCATAGGAATAGAAAATTACTTGGAAACAAAAAAAATCCCTTGGAAACGCAAAAAAATCCATAGCAACCAAAAACCCACATAACAACAAAGCCCACCCCAACGCCACCTCCCGCCCAAAACCTCAACCACTCGCCGCACAAACCAAAATCCGTGGCATCTAAAATTTCTCGTCAATTTATTATTTTGTCGTCAAGACGACAAATTAATTTCCCGTGTTTCCGTCACCATGGACGGCCCCACCAACCAATTTATTGGCTCTAAAATTAGCCTTATCTCGAAATCCGAGATTCGCTATGAAGGCATTTTGTATGCGTTGGATCTTCAGGATGCAACCATTTCATTGGCAAAGGGTAATTTTTAGATTTATTTATCCGTTTCCATGACAAATAAAATTTGTATAGCAACAACTAAAAAGTTTCCATAACAACAAAATAATCACCATGACAACAAAATAATTTTATTTTTCAAAAATGTCCACAGTCCGCTCATTTGGCACCGAGGACCGCCCCACACCACGCCCCGTTTCCGCAAAAGAAGAAATTTATGAATTTATAATTTTCCGTGGCAGCGACATTAAAGGAATTGACGTCATCGAGCCACCGGCAAAAGAGGAGGAGCCAGAGGAAGAGTGGGAGGATCCTGCAATTGTCAGCTCCAGGGGGCAAGGTCAAGGGGGAGGAGTTTCAGGAGGGGGTGCGGCTGGGCAGCAGAGGGGTGCGTTCTTTTTGGAAAAAAAATTTATTTACAAAATTTTGTCATGTAAATTTTTTTGGTTTTCATAACTAAATTTTTATAGCCCCCCAACCACACCCACCCCAACAGCAACCACACCCACTCCAACAACAACCACACCCACCACCCCAAAAACAACCTCAACAACAAATTCAACAACCACACCCCCAACAGCCACCCCGTCTCTACGCACCCCGAGGACGTGGGCAACCACACCCCCAACAACAACCACGCCCCCAGCAACCTAACCATGGCAACCAACATCGCGGCCGTTTCCCGGCACACCCCCAAAAATTAAAATTTGAATCTGAATTTGATTTTGAGACTGCAAATCAAGAATTACAAAGTCAGCTGGCTAAAATTAAAATAATTGATGATGAGAAAAAGGAAGAGTCTGGACAGGGGGAGGAGCCTGAGGGGGAGGGAGAGGGGGAGGAGGGTGGGAGAGTGTATTATCAAAAGGATAACTTTTTTGATAATATTTCGTGTGAGGCGTTGGAAAGGGGTGGGGCTGGAGGGGAGGGCGGTGGGAGGTGGGTGGAGTTTTTTTTTTTTAGATTTTTGTTTTTTTTGGTTGTCATAGAAATTCGTTGCTATGCATTTTTTTGGTTGTCATAGAAATTACCTTTTCCATTTTCTCCTCTTCCAGTTTCTATGACCTTTTTCCGTTGCCAAGTCTCAGTAGTTGCCAATAAAATTTCCTTTGTAACCAAGTAATTTTCTGTCGCTATGCAAAACCTTCAAATTCTCAATTCCTCTTCAATTCGTTGCCATAGCAACCTAACTAAAAATTCGTTGTCATACATTACTCCATCATCTAATAATTTAAAAACTCCTCCCCCTAGACACCCGCGCCCCGACTGGCGCGCCGAACGGAAACTAAACGCCGAAACATTTGGAATAAATCAAAATTACTACCCACGCGGCTACTACCGTGGTTACAACAATTATCGTGGCGGTTACCGTGGCAACTATCGTGGGAATTATCGTGGTAACTATAGAGGAAACTACCGAGGAAATGGTCAGAGGGGGAGGAGCTCTGGAAGAGGATTAGCTACCGTTTCCAATGGGGATTAAATTATTCAAAAATTATTTAAAATTTTTTTTATGTTTCCAAGGATTTAATTAATTTCCTGTAAATTCAGTTTATTCCACATCCTCATCAAATAAATCTTCATCAATTTCAACCGCCGATAATTTTTCCTCCACTAAATTTAAATCTCCATAATCCTGATACTCATCCAAATTCACTTCGCGATACGTTTCCATGTCAACCTCTGTTTCCATGGCGTTTAAAATGAAATGTTTCCTCGTCCTCGTCGTTTAATTGGTCAATTGCCAGTTCCGGGTTGAAGGTGAACATGTCACGGCCAGAGAGCTGAAATTTTTTAAATATTTGCATGACAACGAGCAAGTGTTGGCAAAGTTGTTAAGGAAATATTGTAACTGTCGCGGCAAGAGGTATTTCCGTGACAACGAAAGTTACTTGGCTACATTGTCAAGGTAATATGGCTCACCCCCAATTTATTCCCTGCTTTAAAATCCCGTAATTTCTTTTCCTCCATTTTACTCTGCTCCGTTTTTCGTTCCGTTAGCTTTCTCCTGGAAATTATTATTTGCATAGCAACATTAATTATCATTGCATGGCAACATCATTTGCATAACAATAACCACACTCACCTCTTCCAAGCAACAAAAGTTTCCATGGTAACCTTGGTCAGCCCCTCACTCCCCAATTTCCCTCTCTCCTTCTCAATCCACTCTTCCAAACTAGTTTCATTCTCTTTATTCGCGTCCTTCATGGCTTTCAAATCTTTTTTTAGGATAAATCCCGGTGGGAGGGCGTGGCGGTAGCTGTTCAGTAATAATTGTTTTAAAAAAATGTCGAGTTACCATGGAAACAAGAAACTTGGTAACTTACATGCAACTAGTGGAGGAAGGACACTCCCAGAACCACCCGTATTTCTGTTTTTCAACGGCTTCTAGAAAGTGGCGGCAGATCTGTGGAATATTTAGAGAATTTTGATTATTGACCAGTCAGTTGACGGGCTTGGGGTGCTAGTTTAAGAGTTTTTAAATGACAGGAATAGGAATCATATGCATAATTTGGGAAAATAGAGAGTCTGTAAGTCGGCCAGTCACTGGTCACCAGTGGCTGACGGGCTTGGATGCTAGTTATTAGGGTATTCTGGCAGCAAAAGGCATTGTAAAATTCAATCATATCCATAATTTGACAAGTGAGTACAAAACGATTCATATTCTGACGGGCTTGGATGCTAGTTATCGACAAAAAACCCAAATCTTCCACATAAGCAAGTAATTGAAAAAAAATCCTCCTTACAATTTCCGTTTTCGGTTTATCCCCCACTTGCTTCCCCTCTGCGCCGTGTTTCTTTTCAACCACATCTTTTAATTTGTCGTCATCCCAAGTATCCATGGTGTCCGTATCCTTTTCTTCGCCAGAGTAGAGTGACCGCTTTTCGGCCTTTCTTTCGATGGCGAGGTCATGAGAAAATTTGCATTTGTCGCCTTTGGTGCATTGACCTTGTTTAAAAAATGCGCAGAGGATGGATTTGGGATCGGCGCCTGTAGGAATTAAAAAATTAAAGAGTTTCTATGGAAATGTTTATGATTTTTTACGTTTCTATGCATTTTTTTATTTCTATGCAATTTTGTGTTTCTAAGGATTTTTACCTTTCTAGGCTTTTAAAGGATTTTTTACGGTTCTATCCATTTTTCCGTTTCTATGCTTTTTACGTTTCTAAGGATGTTTTGCGTTTCTATGCAATTTTGGTTACTAGCGATTTTTACGTGTTTCTATGCAATTTTTGTGTTTCTAAGGATTTTTTTGGCGTTGTTATGCCTTTTGATTTCTAGGCCTTTTTTGGTTTCTACGCAAATTTTAATAATTTTTCCTGTTACCAACATCCGCGAGCAGTGGTCAGATGAGGAAAGGGAGCGCGTATAAAAAGTGGCATTGACTGTTTCTATGGAATATAATTTCTTGTCTCTAACTTTTCCAACATTTTCTTGGTTTCTATAGACTCCCAAATCTGAACATTAGACATTTTGTCTCTACTCTAACAGTTCCACGACAACATTTCACTGTTTCCAACGAAATAATTATCGTTTACCAAAATGTCCATAGAAACATTTGAATAATTTTAGCTCACCCTTCTCAATTTTCTGGACAGGTCTGTAAAATATCCTTCAAAACATCATCCTCCGCTTCCTTCTTCCCAGTTGCGGCTGGAATTTTGTTGGCAGGGAGACCACCGAATTTTACTTGCTTCTCGACTTGCTGAATAAATTTTTGCTGTTTTGCACCCTTTTTGTTTTTTAGGCCAAAGGTTTTGTCCTAGAAATTTAATAATTTAGTTGTCACGCATCGATGTTGGCATGGAAACATAATTAAATCCTTAGCAACTCACCTCGATGACCTTTTCTTTTTTCTTGGCCTCTGTTTTTTTACTTGGCCCCTGGGGTTTGGAGCAGGAGCCGGGTTTGGGAGGCATTTTTTTTATTTATTTTTTGGAAAATTTAAGTTTCCAGAGAAATTGCAAATGTTTTTAAAATTACCGCGGTTAGTTTGGTATGATGATGCGTTGGGGTGGTTTTTTTAAAAAGATGTGGAAACTCTTTAATTACTTTAATTACTTTAATTACTAAAAGTCTCAAATTCTTTAATAAATTTGCAAATTTAATAAAATTATTACGTCGTTTATTTGTCTGTCCATTAAGGCATCAAAATCTTTTCATTTATTTAAAAAACTTTTCAACTCTCCACCAGATGTCGCTGGCAGCACATTTCTTTAATAAATTTGGAAATTTAATAAAATTATTACGTCGTTTATTTGTCTGTCCATTAAGGCATCAAAATCTTTTCATTTATTTAAAAAACTTTTCAACTCTCCACCAGATGTCGCTGTCTGCACAAATTGTGCTGCACAATAAATTTCTAAAAAATCTTTCAATCACCTGGGCAGCTCTTGTAAATTTCTAAATTTAACAAATTAAATAACCATGTTACTCCAACAACAACCCCTCCCACCAACCACACCCACAAATAGTAGCGAGTCTGTTCAGGTGAGGTTAATGAAACTAAATCAACAACGTTTGTTGAACAATCAACTAATTAATAAATGAATGTAATTCCCAGGCAACGATCCACCACTGCCTGGCCAATTATGCTTATCAAGACGCCATCTTTTTGGCAGAAAGACTTTTTTCCTTGCCAACGGGGGGTGAGCTAGATTTTTTTATTTCCATGACAACATTTAAAAAGGCCTTGGCAACTCGAAGTCCTTGACGACATAATATCCATGACAACCACTTAACAACCAACTAATTACTTGTCCCTAGACGACCCCTCTGAAAGCTCCACCCGCCTCTCACCTCCTAGCAACCACCTACTACCGTGCCAACGACAAATTACAATGTCTCGAGTTGCTAAGGAATCATCATAAATCCGTTGCTAGCTTGAATTACAAGTGCAGATTTCTACTAGCAACCGTTGCTTGGGAACTGGATAAGTTAGTTGTCATGGAATATTTCTGTAACCATGACGATATTTTTTTTTTTAATTATTTCTTGCAGACCCACCCTCTCTGAATCCACCCTCTTAATTCCAAATTCTCCAAAAAACCATGGCAACCAATCTCCACTGGATTTAATTGAAAAAAATTATTTTGAAACGGCACCCTTTGCACTTTCGCTCTATGGAAAAATCTGCACGGCAACGGAGCGACTTGGTGTTGCTAAGGAGGCGTTTTCGAGGGGGTTGAGGCTTAATCCGTTTCTATTTAGTGCGTTTGAGGGGGTGGTCAAATTGGGGCATGGTGGGGGCAAGGAAAATGAAGTGGGAGGAGGAGTGGGGGTGGTCGAGAGGGTTTTTCAGGTGAGTTGCTATGGGGATTTTATTTTGTTGCTATAGTTGTTTTGTAGCTATGCTTGTTTTATCGTTGCTATGGTCATTTTATTATGTCGTTGCCAAGGACGTCGGACGTCATTTGTTGCTATGGGGATTTTATGCTGATTATGGAGTTATGCTCATTATTTTGTTGCTATATTGTCGTTACTTTGTCGTTGCTATGGCCATATCTATTGCCATGCTTGTTTTAGTTGCTATGGGATTTTATTATGTTGCTATGGTCTTTATTTTGATTATTTCATTGACAATATTGCCAATAAAAAGTTAAATTAAATTTTAGACCTCCCACCTTTCCGACTCGTCCCTCTCTCAAAACTGTCTCGGAGCCACACCCCTTGCTGAAGAGATGATAAGCAAACCACCCCCACTGGAGAATAACAAGACTGGAATTTTAATGAATAGGAATAACACGAGGAATAATATTGTGGCGAGGTGCCATAGAAATTTGTTTACTTCAACGCCAAATAGTTTTTTTGGGTGAGTTTTTTTAGAAATTTAAAATTTTATTGGCAGTGCCAATTTCAGTGCCAATATTTGGCAGAATTTCCACTGCCAAAATGGTGCAAGGGAATCTGTTTTTGGCAAAATTTCTTAGCTGCCAATATTGGCCAATGAAATTGAATGGCAGTGAGGATTTCTTTGGCACTGCCAATTTATCCGCCAATTCCTGCCAAAAACCACTGCCAATAATAAAAATCTCTTCTCCAGCCACACCACCCCCACTCCTCCCCAACAACCCCACCCCCTTCCACCCACCCTCTCAACCCCACCCACACCACACCCCCACCCTCCCACACCCCCAACTCCATCCCTAATTTCCCCAATAATTACCATGGAAACCTCAGCAGAACCCAAACCCAAAAAGGTACAATTAATTAATTATGCAGTAATTAGTTAATTACAGTTAACTACTGCAGTTAACTAATTATTAATTTAATTTAATAAAGCCTTGTTTACGAACTGTTTCATCTCCACAACAACCATGGTCACAGTCGAGCGTTGCTAACCAACAAGTTAGGAGGAGTTCGAGGTTGTTTGGAGGGGGTGGTGGAGGGGGTGTGGTCCAGGGTGGGGAGGGCAGTAATAAGCAACAGAGTTTGAAGGTGGGTTTTTTTTTATTTAAAAAAAAAATTGCCATAGAAAAATAAATAAGAATTTAATAGGAAAACACAAAAGAATCCCAGCAACCAAATCCTCAACCTACCATGGCAACGAGAAAACAGGAAAAATTTCGGAAAAAAGTTGCCATGGAGATGGATCGGGGGATGATGGGTGAGGTTTTTATTATTAAAAATCTTTATTAGGTTGTTTGGAGGGGGTGGTGGAGGGGGTGTGGTCCAGGGTGGGGAGGGCAGTAATAAGCAACAGAGTTTGAAGGTGGGGTTTTTTTTATTTAAAAAAAAAATTTTTGTTGCCATAGAAAAATAAATAAGAATTTAATAGGAAAACACAAAAGAATCCCAGCAACCAAATCCTCAACCTACCTTGGCAACGAGAAAACAGGAAAAATTTCGGAAAAAAGTTGCCATGGAGATGGATCGGGGGATGATGGGTGAGGTTTTTATTATTAAAAATCTTTGTTGTCATGGAATTTAGTTGTCATGGTAACTTAACTTAATGTACTTTTTGCAGACTCCCTCCTAGCAACCATCCGAGACCTCGCCCTAGCAACTTATTATCTGATTAAATATGATTGTAAAAAAGCTATTGAAACCATAGCAACGCTTAAACCGAGTCAGGCGGGGACACCGTTTGCTATTGCTTTGTTGGCAAAGGCGCAGTTTGAGATGGGAGAGTATGAGGCGGCAGTGAGGTGAGTTCTGTCGCAATCCTTAGAAACCAAAAACAAAATTCAAATCCGTTAGCAACCACAAAAGTACAAACATTTTCCTTAGAAACCAAACAAATTTTTAAAAAATTGGCATAAAATTGGCAGTTGACAGTAAAAACACAATCCTGCCAAAACGTTGCCAAAATTTTGGCAGGAGAATTTTGCCAATTTCTCTCAAAATCGTTAGAAACGTAAAAAAATCTTTAGAAAATTGAATCTAAAACAATATACGAGACGGCAGTAAGGTAATCTAAAGTAGAAAATTCCTTAGCAACCAAAAAAAAAGTTAAAAATTCCTTAGAAACCGAACTCCTTAGCAACTCAAAAACATTCCTTAACAACCAAAAAATGAAAAAATTCCAAATTGGCAGAAGAAATTGGCAAAAAAAATCCTGCCAATTTCCCCAAACAACAACGCCCCTAAAAAAATACCACTGCCAATTTCCTTGCCAATTTCCCTGCCAAAAAAATTTTCCTGCCAAAATTATAAAAAAAAAACTTTTTCTTTCCAGCACCTTCACCCTCCTCCGCCACACCCACCCATTCCACGCCTCCCTCTCCTACCTCTCCTCCTCCCTCTGGCACCTCTCCCTGGAAACTCAACTCTCCACCCTATCCCAAGAATTTCTAAGCGAACCCAGCAACAAATCCTCCCCAACAACGTGGATCACCCTTGGCAACACCTTCTCCCTTCAGAAAGAGCATGAAACGGCAATCAAATTTTTTAAGCGTGCCATACAAATTGACCATGGCAACTATTATGCTCATGTGTTGCTAGGGCATGAATATGTTGCTACGGATGAGTTGGATAAGGCGTTGAGGTGTTTTAGGGGAGCGAGTAGGTTGGATGCGAGTCGGTTCAATTGTTGGTATGGAATTGGAATGATTTATTTCAAGCAGGAGAGGTTTGTTTTATTAATAATATTAAATTGAATCAGAAATAATTTTAAATAATAATTTGGTAGGTTTGAGGAGGCTGGATTTTATTATGAAAGGGCAGTCAGGGGGAATGGAGGGAATGTCGTTTTATTGTGTCATTTGGGGGTGGTAAGTAAAAAAATGGGTTTTTATTTTTGGCAGTGATTTGGCAGTGGATTTTAAAAAGTATTGCCAATCTTTGTAACATTTTCAAATAATTTCTGCCAATTTCCCTGCCAATCTCCAACTTTTTTTTACCTTTGTAAATTTTTTTGGCAATGGAATTGGCAGTGGATATTTTTTAATAATTTGGCAATTTCTTAAAATCACTGCCAATTCCTCATTGAATCAATCTGCCAATTTCCCTGCCAAAACCAACTGCCAATTCTCCAACCTAACTCACTACACTTAAAATATTAACTGCAGGTCCAATCCGCTCTAAACCACCCAGAAAAGGCTCTCGCCACCTTCTCCACAGCTCTTAAACTCTCTCCAACCGACCCCCTCTGTAAATTCCATCGCGCTTCTGTTCTTTTTGCGAGTGGGAGGTTGGATGAGGCTCTGGTTGAGTTGGAGGAATTGAAAAGGATTGTGCCAAAAGAGAGTTTGGTGCAT
The DNA here is from genome assembly GCA_036491905.1 of Folsomia manolachei. Lineage (NCBI taxonomy): Eukaryota > Metazoa > Arthropoda > Collembola > Entomobryomorpha > Isotomidae > Folsomia > Folsomia manolachei. The sequence goes on along the minus strand of JAAXNX010001375.1, from coordinate 6,239 downwards.
TTTCTTATTGCCAAGGTGAGTTTTCTGACAATTTTTGCTGCCAATTTTTGCTGCCAAATTTGGCAATATTCATTTTTCAAATTTATAAAATTTATAAAAATTAACAGATCCACTCCAAACAAGGGTCCACGCATAAAGCACTCTTACATTTTTCCTGGGCAACGGATTTGGATCCAAAAGGAGCAAATAATCACATTAAGGAAAGCATTGAACCGGTTTTGAATAATTCGGAGGAGGATAATTCCTGTGGAAGAGAATTTATAATTATTGGAAATTTGATTATTTAATTTAATTTCTATAAATTGTCATGGCAATGAAATAAATGAAATACAGAGACTAATTAGTTTCCAAGGATTTTTTTGCGTTTCTATGGTTTCTATGCATTTATTGGTTTCCAAGGATTTTTATGGTTTCCAAGGATTTTGGTTTCATTTTGGTTTCTATTTGTTTCCAAGGACCTTCCCGTTTCCATGCACTTTTTGACGTAAGAAAGAGCGACTAAATCCTGCCCTCTTAATAATTAACCAATTTTGCACCACGGTTTGAAATCCATAAATAAAAAAGAGTTAAAAAAAATAAAATGGAAACAATTCCAAGTAGGATGAACGTCCAGGGGGATTCCAAATTTAATAGAAAGGGGAGCGAAGAGGAGGAGGAGGAGGAAGAGGAAGATTTAGGGGGTGTGGCTTTTGGTGAGTGGGTGGGGTTACTATTTGTTTTGTTTTTTTTATTACTGATTTCATTTGTTGCTAGCTAGTAGAATTATTGTTGTCAAGGCGTTGTAATTTAATTTGCCACTGTTTCCATAGAAAAAAATAGTTTGGAAGAAGAAGAGCAGTTGCTGGGGGAGGAGGAGGAAGTCATGGAAGATGATTCGGTGAGTTTATTTTTTAATTTAATTTGCCACTGTTTCCATAGAAAAAAATAGTTTGGAAGAAGAAGAGCAGTTGCTGGGGGAGGAGGAGGAAGTCATGGAAGATGATTCGGTGAGTTTATTAAATTTAATTTTGGTTGCCATGACAATAAATAAAATGAATTAATTAGGAACTGGAAGCAATTAAAGCTAGAGTTCGGGAGATGGAGGAAGAAGCCGAGAAATTAAAACAACTTCAAACGGAGTGTGGATCGGCAGATGAACATTGGTGAGTTTTGGGGGAGCGGCCGATTCCGAAATCCAGCGCCAGCCAAAATATTTTCAGTCGCAGACAAAAAGGCTGTGAATATTGTGGCGCCAAGGCGCTGTATTTGTTCGTCTGACCACTAGTGTGGGCTCGCGGATGTTGGTAACAGGAAGAATTGTTAAAATTCTATAGAAACGGATAAAAAGTCCTTAGAAACGAAAAAAAATTCCTTTGTAACCAATGAGAAAATCGTTAGAAACGCAAAAAGCCCATAGAAACCTAAAAAAACTCGTTAGCAACCAATGAAAATCCTTAGAAACCGAAAAAAACCCTTAGAAACACAAAACTGCCATAGGTTAGGCCAAATTTCCCTGCCAATCTCTGTAAATTTTTAAAAAAATGGCCACCCTGCCAATATTTCTGCAAATTTCCAAAAATCCTTAGAAACGTATAAAATTCCTTAGCAATGCAAAAATTTCCTGCCAATTTTTCTGCCAATCTCCCTGTCAAAACTTAAAACCTCCATAGAAACAGAAATTAATAAAAATTCCCTGGCAACACAACCTAGTTCCCAAAATTTCTGCCAATATTCCTGCCAATCTCCCTGCCAAAATATCTCTCAAGAACAAAAACCCACCTAACAACACTTTACTCATTCCAGGCTCCTCCCCCTCTACAACCTCCACCTCCCGCCTTAGCTCCACAACCACACCCCCCACTGATGGCTTATCATTAGAAGAAAAGATGGAAGTAGACGCTCGCTCTGTTTATGTTGGTAACGTTGACTATCGGCGCCACGGCGGAGGAGTTGGAGCAGCATTTCCATGGTTGTGGGAGTATTAATCGGGTCACGATTCTTTGTAATAAATACGATGGACATCCAAAGGGTTTTGCTTACATTGAGTTTACAGAGAAGGAAAGCGTCAACACTGCCATGGCAATGGATGAGAGTTTGTTTAGAGCGAGGCAGATTAAGGTGGGGGTTTTTGTTGTGGTGTTATGGTAGTTTTTGGTTGTCGTTTCTAGGCACTCCCATTCATGCTGCCATTAATTTCTGCCAAAATCTTTATGTCAACTACTGCCAATTTTATTGTCATTTTCTGGGCACTGCCAATTTCTGCCAATATTTTTATTTTCCTGCCAAACTTCAAAAATTAAAAAAAAAACATTTCCCACCCCCCAGGTAATGCCCAAGCGCACCAACCGCCCTGGTATCGGTCGCTCTGATCGCCCACCCAGAGGCGGAGGTGGTCCCATACGTGGTCGCGGTGGATTTAGGGGTAGGGGCAGGTTTAACTCGAGGTTTCCTAGGTAAATTATTATTTTTATTTCATTAATGTTGGCAATGTTTTAAAAAGTTGTTTTTTGCAGACGCGGCGGCGGCTTCCGAGGAGCGAGAGGAAATTATTTTTCGCCGTATTAAAAATTTTTTTTTAATTTGTTTTTTATCAAGAGTAAAAAGTGTTGTTTTTGGAATTTGTTTTTTTGGCAACGTTTAAATTTTGGAATTGGAATTGGCAGTCATGGCATTCTTGAAATTTCATGAAAATTGAAATTTTGTTTACTTGTATTGCACACGTTAGTAAATGGCGTTTAAATGCCAAATATCAAATATCAAAGGTTAAACAACTTTCTTGAAAAGCCGAGTTGCCCCTGTTTCATGGAACAAGGCCCAAAACTCCTTTGACGTGTTGTAAAATAACTTTTAGTAGCAAGTTGCCCCTTCTTAATGTACGAGAGTAATATTGTTGGTCACAGAGGCTCCTCGTTTCAGAGACTGTGATAACTTTAAAACAGGAGAGACAAAATCCGAGCTTTCTCTGACAAGAACGTGTAGCAAATCTCTCCAAAAAAAGTCTTTTGGGGCAAGAATCCCGGGGCAAATCAACACTTGCCAATTTCTTCCCATTTGGGGAATGAGAGACTCTTCAAAGTTGCTCCGTTTTGGGATGTCTATGGTTTTGGGGTAGAAAATTGCCATGGAAATAACGGGGCAACCCAAAAATACTGCAAAATTCTCACATTTCTCTTTATTTCTCGTACTTACTTTCCAAATTACCCCCCAAAACCACACCCACTCTTAAATAAAAGATGCGACAACACAAAATTGTATAATTCACTGACTTACTAGAAAATTTACCAATCTTTTACAAATAACACCACAAATAAAATAGTCAAATTCATAAATTTACTTCTAAAACCCATCACCTCCCACCAACCACACCCCCTTTAAATACTTTCAAAACATCAAAATTTCTTTTCTAAAACTCATTTACTACAAAAAACCAAAACCCCATCCAACCACACCCCCCCCGAAATTCCCATTAAAAACCACAAAAAATAATTCCCATCAAGAACCACACCCACCAACTTGTTAGAAACAAAAAAGTCACACCCACAATGAAACAAAAAATAAGTTTAAAAATTGCAAATGTTGTCTCAAAAAAATTCCAAAAGCCGCACCCACAAGTGTTAACCACACCCACTGCTGAAAAACTTTTTAAATTTACTCAATTTCACCAACTTTCTCCAAGCACACACAATTAAACTAAAAACCACACCCCCTCCTACAAAAAAAACTCACAAAAAACTTTCCAAAACTCTCTCCCAAACTAAAACTTTTCCCCAAACTTTCTCCTAAAAGTTGGAAAAGTTGTCTCCCCAAGAGAAAGTTGGCTCAGTTGGAGTTTAGGTTTTGAGCGGATAAGAGCTGGAGAAAGTGGAGAAAGTCGTTTTTTTCGGAAATTTTGGAAATTCTAAAAATTTTAGTTCAACAATTGTTAATTACTCAACAATCGCAAGGCAACAATCAACTTTTTAAAATCCTCAACAATCAAACTTTTAAACTTTCCCTCAACATAATAAAATTATAAATGCACCACCACCACCTCTCCCGCCTCCCACCCTCCCCACCACACCCCCATCAACAACCACACCCCCATAAAAAACAGCGTCTCCTAGCAACCTGGATATAAAAAGGATGAAGATTATTCTGAAGAAAATAATAATTTTGAAGAGCCAAAAGAATATTTGAATTTGGACGAGGGTGGAGTCAGTGGGGGTGGCGGGTGGAGTGGTGAGTTGTTTCTTTTGTTAATTTGTTGGTGGTAGTCTCAACTTTCTTTTGTTGATATGGAATTTTTTCCCGTTGTCAGGCAAATTAAAATCTCGTGACTTGGCAATAGTTTCCATAGAGCTTTCAATTTCCATGGCAACCAACATTTCCAAATTTTTTAATTCGTTGTCATGCAATCTCAACTCTAACAAAACTATATTTCAGCCCCCCAACGACCACACCCCCTACAACAACCCCACCAACAACCCCACCACCAACAACCAACATCCTCCACCCACATCCACCCCCCATCCAGCCCCACCCCTTCAGAATTCTCTACAAATTCCAACAATTCTCAAAATTCCCAGAATAATGCAAAATGTCCAACTCCTGGGTGTGGTGGGGGTGGTCACATTACTGGACTTTATTCGCATCATAGGAGTCTCAGTGGGTGTCCTAGGAAGGATAAGTTGGGAAGTGAGGGTGAGTTGTTATAGAAACGGGGTTTTTCTTGGTAACGGTTTTGCGTAGCAACGGTTTCTTTCATGGCAACGGTTTTTTTTGCATGGCAACATATTTTACTGTAGCTGTTGGTTTCCTTGGAAACTACATTTTTATAGTACTGGGGCAGTATCATACTTTAAAACTCAAACTACCCCAAATCTCACAAATCGTCTCAAATTTCCCAACTTCATTAAAACCACTAAAACCATAGCAACTCATATAATCCATAATCAACCAGTAACCATAGCAACCAATATCAACTAATTTCTTCCAGTGCTCGCCCTCCACGAGACCATCTTGAAATGCCCCACCCCCGGCTGCACGGGCCGTGGTCATGTCAACTCTAATCGAAACACGCATCGCTCGTTGTCAGGGTGTCCCATTGCTCATGGAAACGGAACTTTTATTAAAGGTAGGAAATTGTAGCCATGACAACTATTAGATATTATTGCATGACAACCAATAATGACAATAATGCATAGCAACATTTAACTTACAAAATCAAGTAACCATGCAAAATCTCTCTCTCAGGAAAAGACGACCCCTCTGCCTACTCCACACCCACCTCGTCCCCGTTAACAAATCCAGTGCACCACCCCCAAACTTACGACTACCTCCCCACGACCACACCCCCAGAAAAGAACCCACCCATCCTAAATCTCTCGGTTAAAGAAAATGTCATGGATTTGAGCTATGTAAGGAATTCCCCCCACGACCTGAGTTGCGCCAAGGAGCAAACGGAGCCAGTGGATTTTAGCTATTTCCAACAGCAACAGAATATTAGGGGGTGGGGCAGGGTGGAAAATGGGCAAGGTGAGTTATGGAAAAGATTTTTTTTTGGTTGCCATAGTTTTTTTTTGGTTGCCATAGTTTTTTTTTTGGTTGCCATGGAATTTTTTTTATATAAATGTCATCATATTGCAGCGCATATACCCCCTCCAAACCTCCAACAAAACCACACCCCCTCCCACAACCACCCAATTCCTCCCACAACCAACCCCTACTACTACCCCGACTACTACCCACCACAGTATTATCAGCAGCCACCCCCACAAAATTATTACATTTATCCGCAGCCACACCCCCCAGAATATCAAGAGGGTGGGAGAAATAGTCCCAAATATAGTCCCGTGGTTACCACGACAACGGCGAGTACCCCTGTTAGGAGCAATTCAAGGGGGAGGGATGGGAAGGATTTGATTCAGTGTCCGACTCCGGGGTGTGATGGGATGGGACATGTTTCGGGGAATTATGCGACGCACAGGAGGTGAGATTGGTTGGCAACAAACACTATTAATAGAGTTATGGCAACAATGACAACAAAACATGTAAAAATAGGTTACCATGACCACACACAACATGTTTCTGCAACATTCCATAACACGAGATTTAAGTGAAAGCTATTGCCATGACAACAATACAACACTGCACAACAATTTACCATGACAACAACAATGCATGACATTGTTTCTAGGAATTATACAACATTTTCACTGCATTTACCAACAATCACTGTTTCTACAGTAACAATTTTGACAACAAACATTCCATATAATTTC
>JAAXNX010001374.1:0-18265 GCA_036491905.1 Folsomia manolachei | reverse complement strand
AATCCTTATTCTTCATCATATAAATTACAAAGATATATTTTATAAATCTGTACATTTTAGTCGAATAATCTTAGAATTGTTTATATTTTTATTTTTCCGTAGTAAAGAAAGTAAATTTTTATGCACATCATGTCACACTCAGGTAACTGGGTTATCCAGTTACTTCTTACTATAACCATTATATATTTATTGTCGATGACCACACTAGGACAAGGGTACAAATACAAAAGTGCTCCCGGATGTCCTAAAGAGTAAGAGAATCAAAACATTAATCTACCCACGGAAGTGTTTTTACGCCGTATAATAATTTCCAGGAATAACAACGATGTGTGGCTTTTAGATTGGGAAAATACCTGTCACAAAGTTAATACCCAAGGTCCAACGTCAAAATTAATGCAATAATGAAAAAATCATGCTTACTTAGTATTTGCAGGCCCATGTGGACAAAATATGCTGTGGTTTCCCCATCCCATCCGATCTGATAAGATTCATGGTTTCTGTGACTGTTTCGACGCCAGAATGGAGACGGAAGAGGAAATTGACTACATTATCAACCGTGAATTGAGAAGTTGCTTGAAAGATATTCGTAGCCAAATATACGTTCCAGAAAGGGATAGATGCTTCTCTGCCTTCGATAAAGTAATTATCGATACAAAAAGATTTAAATAGTGCCGAATTTTTTAAGAAAGTGTTGTACATACATATAACCACAGGGTCCTTGTGGGGATGGCAAATGGTTGGTACTAAACGACACGTACTATCCAATATGTGCAAAAAATCAATGCTCGTCATCAGTTGGAAATTCAGAAGCTGATCCTTTAGGAACGCGATTCGTATTCTCACATTCTGGAACTGACACATGCTATAAAACAATGACTCGGGGATATTGCCCAAAATCTTACAGACTGCGGTTTTCTCCAAATGATTGGCTTCCCAAGTATGCCACAAGACAATTATCTAAATAGTTTATATACTTTATTACTGTTGAGTTGATGTGGTTAAATATCCGTAATAGGTGCCGATATTCTCCATCCTCCTCTCAGCCAAAGAAACCTTGTCCGGAAATAAATAAGTCAAACATGGAGGTGTTAAGATCAAGGTGCAAACCAGGTTCAAGAAGGGATTACTTATCAAAATGCACCAAATCAATAAATCCCAGATAAGAAGGTTAGTAGCGTAACACTTGGCCATGCTTTGCCGATAATTGTTTTATTCTAATCGTATTACCTTTGTAAAAATACCTTTCTTACTTTTACTTATTAAAAATCTGGAACTTTAGTTTTTGAACAAATGACTTTTATTCTGTTGCTTTTTTAATTGATTTATTTTTATTTTATAAATGCACAACGTTCGTTATTCATGAAACGAAAGCCTCAAAAATATAGTTTAACATTTACGAAGCTTAATGTAGATATGATTCAATGAACTATGTCACAATAATGACTCGGAACAATAATTATCTCAATAGCTTGTAATAATAGTTACGTACGTCATGCATTAATTTTAACTACTACAGTAAAGCGTAAGTCTTTGTCTTCACAACTTCCACTAAATAATAATAAATATCGTTCGTTTCTTAAACAATTACTGCCACAAAATTCATTATATATCGATATATATACTACCTATGTATCTAATTGAACAACCACATAAATCAGCACGTTTTGATTCGAGTTTAAAATAATACTTGATTTCTTTGATTTAAAATATATCACACAGCTTCAATCCGAAACTCCTTATATTTGTAGTCTGCAATGGGTGCTACCAAAATTACTTTTCTCATCAATGCAAAGCAGCCAAATGGGAAGGCTGCCGTGTCAATGCGGATCAAATACGTTACTAAATGAAGGAAAACGAGTTGATGAACGAGCTAATAATCTGTATTAATAGACGGCATAAGTTTACTAATCTTACGGTACAACAGCATTGACTAATTCATTGCAGAGACTGTTGATGCACGATGCAACTAAAACTCAGTACAAATAAAATGACATCACAAAGGGTCACACCAAATAGCTGCCAAAAGCGGCAATTTTACGAAACATTGACACTGAAATATTTGTTTCCTGCAAGAATAATACTTTCCGGCGAGAGTTATCATCTCGACGCCTCTTCATTGTTAAAAACAAGACTATGACAATTTATATAGCCTGCATTTATGAAAATTTACTAATAGAAGTGCAGGGCGTAATCAGTTCATACTCGAGACTCCAAGATTGCAGTACGTGTAACATTAGTGACAGAAATGCAATCTGGATTGTTAGAAAGCGTCGATGGCCTGCTGCCCAGTTGGGAAGGACCATCAAGATATTCAATTGATTTATCATGATATGCAATGCTCAAAATATCTCCACCACCACTCAGAGAATGTCTTCGTCGGCAGTCACGAGCGAACTTATTTTTTGCTGTTTTTGCCTCTTTTGATAAGTTGGTTTGGTCAATTTGAATTTGGTCATTTCTGGTGAACTCCTGAAATAAGAAATGACATCAAACAATATTAGTTATGTTGCAGTGAGAGTAACTTAGTTATTCCAGTAAATATTTTTTACCCCGCTAAGACGGTGCAAACTTGGGTTTCGGTAGTATTCCTTATCATTATCATGCGAGGTGCATTCTTTCACATCGACAATGTTGACATTGCAAATATCTCCATTTGTAACTCGTCGTTCTATCATTGAATTCCTACGCCAATTCTTTTTTATCCCATTCCCACCAACGCGAAACTTTCCCTTGGGTCTTTTCGAGTCAGTATTAGCTTCCGAAGGCGTTGGAGTAGTTAACAAGTTGTGACCACCGTTCATTTCTGATTTTTGTGATGTAATCTCTGAGCAGTGCTCTTCTTGATGATTAGACTTATCACCGTTTAATGTTATAATTTCAGCAATAGAGGTCGACGCACAATCCGGTTGGTTTGATCTTAATTTTTCTAGCTTCTTATCCAATGTCTTACTGAGAGATGTAACAAGATCGCTACCTGTAATGTTAAGAAAAGTTTTCATACAGAAATAAGTTTCAATGGCATTAACTCTCAATTCACAGCAAATAAGTAGTTGATTAATCAATACGGCGTAAGCACATGATACCAAACTTGAAAATATTTTTTTTTAATTACTAATTCACACAACAAAATGTTTCGAAATATCAATGAAAGTCATAGTAGTAGAGATTAGTCAGGTAGGATGAATAAACAACCATTTTTCAAATAGACAAAAATACCTCGGAGAAGAGCACTATAGTATATACTGAGATCAAGAAGTCAAATGTCGGAATGAAGAATACCAATAGCGTGGTCTGGCGAAAGGCAGACGCACTACAAGGTAAAGTAAAGTATGGTACAAAGTAATCATTAAAGTCGTAGCAATTGGTACAAGATTGATTGTTTAAAACGGAACTTTCAAGAAATTCTGAACAGAGAAAAATTGTAGACAAGTAATACACACCTTCTGAAGATCGAGGGGACAAATCTTCACAAATAACATCTCCCCGTCTGGAATGATTTCGACTTCCATTCGTACCAGCAGGTTGTGAAATGTCTTTTAAAGAATCCAACGATCCGCCATGATATTTTGGAGAGAAAGTTACACTTCCGAGCTTAGGGGAGTCATGTGCCAGAATTACTCCTTGCTGTTCCTTTGTATTATCCGACATAAATCTGTCCATGGAACTGAATCTTCTTAACGGTGAAATTGGGGCTGGAGAAACACAGGTTTTCGACAAAATCGAATGATTGGTCACTCCAACACCACCCAAGTTGTGAAGCTGAGGTGGTTTTGGAGGTAGTGAATATGTGGGCCTAAATGGGGCAGGGCCAAGCTTTTGAATCGCTACTGGATGACTTGAAGAAGGAACTGTTCCATTGGAGTTGGAACTGCTAATACTACTACTACTACTGAGATTTCGTTGCGCTGATGAACCCGAAGAAAATAATCCGCGATCGCGATGATGGATAATGCCTGCAGATGAAAAACCCCATTAATTTCTAGTGTACGATTGTAAATTATATGTTTGTAATCATTAACAAGGATTAATAGTTCTGCTCTTACTAGAAGGATTGTCCGCCAATTGGTCATAAATGTCATCATTTTCTAAATCATCTTTCGCTCGTTGCAGTTCATCGTCCAAATTTAACAGTCTTATACCCCCGAGTTGCTTTGATCCCATATTGGTAACACTTGAGTGAGGAGATCGGTCTTCACGAGATAACATTGCTCTTGTTTCCAGTTCAAACCTCTTCACCCTTTGTTCTGTTTCTTCAATCAAACCAGCATATGATCTAATGAATCCAGCTAAAAAAAGTAAATTACCCTTGTAAGACAGTAGAACCTTGACCTGTGCATCTATCTAACTGTCACACAATATAATAGTACAAAACAATTATTATGTAAATTTACCTTCATCGATTGGCTTTCCCTTTTTTGAGGCCTTTGCAGGTAAGCCCTACACAATTCAGGGACAAAAATAAATAGAGGCTAAGGCTGACTAAGTATTAATGTTGAATAGCCACGGACAAACCGAGACACCAAAATTAACTTACATAAACATTATGCTTAGAATCCTTCCCTGAGGATTGAGCCGCTTTCAATGCAGCCGCTTGTAAAAGGGAAGCACGTAGTTCACCTAACCAAATCAATGAAAAAAGATTTTACTTAATGAATTAGAATCCAATATTTTATTAAAGGAAAAAAATTTTCATACTCTCAATCGTTGGACTAGAAGGGGACAAACGTGGAGGAGGGATAGTGTTTTCAGCACTATTATAAAGAGTAACAGCAGCCACCGAAGGTAAGCGTAATGCATCACTAATATTGTACGAAGTTTGTAATTCATCCGTCGAACTTGAAACTAGTCCTGAGGAAGAGATATTAGTCCTTCGTATCTCAGACTGATCTTCCCTTAACCTCCTTTCACCAAAAAGCTCGTCAGCCTGAAACAAAATAGGGGTTTCGAAATGAGTACATAAAAATTGGTCAGTAGCTCGCCATACTCTCGACTTACATGAGAAATAAGAAGCTCGACTATTTTGCACTGATTTTTCATATCTTGAACCATGATGGTAACATTTTCTTCCGCAGTTCTGACGATTGTAGGTCCAAATACAATTGCTAAATTTCTAGCGTCCATACGATTATGTTCCCCATGCTCTGCCACTTTCTTTAAGTGCATGATAACGGCCCTCAACGTTTCATAGTTGGTATCAGGAAGATCACTGATGAGTAATTGCATCCTTTCACGACATTTCTCTTGCTCTGAGTCATCAACTGCTATGATAAATGCTGGATATCGGTCATCCTGGTAAAGAATTATTTTGTTCAGATTAATTAAAAGTTAATTAACAAATTAGGGTTTGGCATTAAATAGTTACCGTGAGAAGAGGATCAGGCAACCTTCGAAGAAAGGATTTGATTAAGCTAGCAACTACATGAACGTCAGCCCACTTGGGATCCTGAAAAATTGTTTTAAAACAGAATAATTTTGATTAGTTGTAAATACGGGATAGTTCTCTTCATCAAACAATGCAATAAATCTTTTACCTTTTCCGGATTGGGTTCCTCTCCCTTATTCAATCTCTCAGTCAGTGTTGCAACAGAAGCATTGTTGCCCGGAATTCGATAGAGCCCAACCATGTCAATTCCTCTACTTTCCACGACATCAATGGCATACTCAATAACTCTTGGAATGAGGACATTTCGATCCCCGGGAGGACATAGTTCAAGGTTAATTCCAAATGTGGCTGAAAAACAAAATTGAATAAAATTGAAAGATTTTTTCATTTTTTATTAAATCATGGAAAAAATGCAGAAATCCGAAATACAGGCGAAGCTCCACGCCAATTTTTTCAAACGTAACGTCTTATTTTGATAATAGAAAGTACATTGTTCATAAAAATTCAGATATAAAATTAGAATTGCATGGGAGCCTGGATTCCGGAAGGAGGCGCCGGCGACAACGGAATCAACATTCCGTCCTTAAATCCTGGAAAAGGAGGCTTCAAATGCGTTGAAACGGGAGCATCAGAACCAGAACCGAGAGCAACTTTTTTCTCCTCTGCCACAGTCCTTTTAGCGGCCGCTTCTTCCTTAGTGTATGGACAAGCACTGTAAATGAAACAAGTGACTGATCAATTAATTTTTAAGCAAGTAATTTACACAACACCTTGAACTGTTCACTTACACTGCCAAGTGGCCCCTCTCTCTACATAGGACACATTTTCGCTTTTCTGTAAACAATAAAAAACATGTAATATGACGGGTTGTCTAAAAAAATAAAACTGAAGATTAGTAGAGCTTACCTTTCTTACTGATTCCTCCTCGTCCTTCACCCCCACCACGCCCTCTGCCACCCCCACCACGTCCCCTTCCTCCTCCACCACGTCCCCTTCCTCCTCTACCGAGATTAGCTGCTGTTGGACAGTTTCTACAAAATCAACAACATTTTCAGCAAGTTGAATAAACATTTGGCACTGCCAATACGCATCTATCCATCACGGTCATACTTATGTTTACCTTGAAATGTGACCAACTTGGCCACAGTTGAAACAAGAGCGATCGCTTCCACCGCGGCCAGTAAATCCACCTTGACCACCAGCTGGTACCCAACCGCCTCCACGCCCAGTAAATCCACCTTGACCACCAGCTGGTGCCCAACCGACAGTATCCACCTTTAATGTGTAGCCCTGCCCAGGAAGCAGGGCTGTTGGTAGTTGGATATTATTCTTCATTCTATCGATTTAAAAAATACAAATCTCAAAATTTAAATCGTTTTACTTTGCTGGTTTAGCTTTAATTAAACGACTATTTAAATGAAAAATACTTACGTTTTCCAAAAACTAAAAAACCGGAAAGAAAGCAAAGATTCCAATAAAGAGGAGACAACCCAGATTATTATGCTACAAAGATAATGAATCACATTATTATTAACTGCGAATTGGTGATAAAGTTATCTCAAGAGCATAAAAATTAAAAAAATTACCAATTATTGAGAGTGAACTTGGTCCAGATGCTGCGAGCACCAACGTTGCAACTCGAGTGAGGAAATGAGGTGAGACACGAGAAGAGGCGGTCTTTCTCGTGTCTCACCTCATTTCTCTCTCTCCTCACTCGAGTTGCAACGTTCGTGCTCGCAGCATCTGGACCAAGTTCACTCTCAATAATAGGTAATTTTTTAATTTTTATGCTCTTGAGATAACTTTATCACCAATTCGCAGTTAATAATAATGTGATTCATTATCTTTGTAGCATAACAAGGTTTATATTGATTTCTCATGTTTTGCTCTTTTTTCTGTCCAAAACAGTTGGAGGTGGGGAAGATCATCACACCACCACGTCTCAGAAGAAATCATATTAATAAATAAATACTGACGCAGCCCTCTGGAAGGGAAAACTCAAGCACAACTTTATACCCAAACCCTCGCCATCCTTTAAAAAAAACCTTCACAGAACTTGAAAGAAAATTGGATTAGTGTTTTTGCCAAGAAGAAACTTTTCTTCTGGCTCTGGGTAGGATTTTGGGTTGCCGTTGCCTTCCTTGTCAAGGATCAAGTCCAACATCACAGCAAGCTACTAAACACATCCTGGAATTGGGGTTTGAGTTGAGTAAGACTACTGGAGACGAACAAGTTTCTGAAGAATTATTAAGCGTTTAGTTTAAGCATTTAAGGGTAAGCAAAGCAATCTAATCAAAGTTTCTACCTTGACATAAAGCTAGGTTAGCAAAATATTTATTAAATGCATTTCTTTTGTCTTGCAGTAAAAACCACTCTTTATCAATCTCTGTGGACTGCAGCCCTCACCATCTTCTACGCCGAACTCTAATTTTAGTTTCATTTTCTGTTTCTTGTGTTACAATTATCTACGATTTATTTGAAAATAAACTGCTTTGTGCGGTTCGTAAAATAAACTGCTTTGTGCGGTTTGTAAAATAAACTGCTTTGTGCGGTTTGTAAAATAAACTGCTTAGTGCGGTTGTTGATCGGCTGCTTAGTGCGGTAAACGAAGTAATGGCGGCAGTTGACTCGGTGCTGCGTTACCATTCATGGAACGCTAATTGCCTCGATGAGGCTAAAATACGATGCATGATGCCAATTTGGCAGGAGTCCGATTTTGTCTTTATCCAGGAGACAAGGTTGGCCTCTTCCAATGAAGCTAAAATTACAGAAATTGTAAAATCATACGGCTTTGATTGCATGTTTCATGCTGCAATCAAGAGTAATCCTTCCTCGGATTACCTGAGGGATGGTGTTTGTGTATTTTTCAAACAAGGAATTGATATCACATACTGTGATATGGAACAAATTTACCCCGACATACAAATGAAAAATCGACAAAGAATAATGTTGATACGTTCCAAATCTGTATTAGTTCAGAATGAATCGATTTATTTCATTAATTTGTACTTTCCTACTGCCCATGCGTACAGTGACCCTACAAGAGACGCAGAACGCGAAGAATGGATCACAACAATGTCCACACTGTGCCGAAAATTGAAAAACAAATTTGTCGTATGGCTCGGAGATTTCAACGCAATGAAGCAAAATCAGACCTTGATTCCATCGATGAGACCTAGTGATGCGAGATGCAAGTTATTCGCCCGATTTCAGGCAATGTTTGAACGGCACAATTTTTTAAATGTTACTGAAAAGTTATGGCGAGACGATGTATACACTAGATACGGGTTTTATAATCATGAAATGATTATATCCCGATTGGATTACATTGTTGTGTCCCAAAAGTTGCAAAGTTTCAACTTCATTGTGGAGCCAGTATATATCGATCAGATATATTTAAGTGATCATATCAATGTGAAGTGCAATATTCGTGTTGCATCACCAGAACATCCAGATATCCTTATGGCACAAAGAATATCATGCGAGGTCCCCAAAACAGCAAGTGTTAAGAGGCGTCAATGTCCATACCCCAATTGTGGTAAGATTTTTTCCAAGCCGTCGAAATTAATTATACACATTCGAAGACACACTGGAGAGAAACCGTTCGGCTGTACAAAAAATTGCGGTTATCGATCCACAGAAGAATCGAGTATGACTCGTCATCAGGCATTATGTCAGGGTGCCATCACAATCCGCATTTTAAAATGCCCCGACTGTCCTGCCGAAACACCAATTCAGGAGCAATATAATTCGCATAGGATAAGTTGCCTGGCAAGGAAAGCGAATTTTGACCAAAGCGCTGAGTTCAGGTGCACCAAGTGTTTGTACTCGACAAATACTCCAGCCAATTGGCAACGGCACATGAGCAACATAACGCACAACTCTCTGCAAATTTTACAATGGTACTTTTGCTTGGAATGTAATTTTTTGTGCCAAATTAAGTCCAATTATGAAAGACATCTAACCACAGAAAAGCATTTGCAGAATGCTCCGGATGAAAAAGAAATGGATGAAGGTGATCTAAATGAATGAGTCCAGCGATGGCGTTGATAATTATATCGGTATGAATTATGTTATCCAGTTTATGAATAAAATTCATGAATGGAAAATAATAAATAGTTTGTAATGACTCCATCGACCTTTTTCCGTATTACATTAAGTGTAAGATCTGCCTTCAGGGCAGATATCTAAACTATATACAGACAATACGTGACTGCTTACCTCCAACCGGTGGGATAGAAGAGTATGGATTAGTCCCTTTGGAATCACCTCCAGTCTCAATTATGTTGTGTACTTTTTTCCATTGCCGTGCAACTTTCCCTTTCCAAGTTTTGTTTTTGGGACTGGCTGTATTATGTGCGGAATTAGCAGTTCCAGGTTGAAGAGTGTTATTAGATGTCGTCGTAGTGGTAGTTGTGGATTGTGATGTGTGGGAGGAAGTAGCCGGAGAAGGAAGGAATGATGTGAGCAAAGATTTTGGTTTGGGACAAAATTCGGGGCCAAAATAAATTCCTTTAAAATTATTACTCGGAGTAGTTCCATTGCAAACATTATTATTCTCAAGCTGCGTTTGAAGGCATTGTAGCCACAAAACTGAGTCATTCGTGTCGTCAGCCTGAATCAGTATTTCAACTGGTGTGGAATGTGAAGGTGGATGAGCATTGGTGTTGGTAAAACTATTTTCTGCAATATTTGCAATATCCACAGATGAGTAACTTGTCTTGATACGGATTGCATGCTTTCTCTTCGGATAATCTTCTGCCAATTCCACCGACACCCCGCTTCTGAGACTAACGCCTAATATCACAAAATCTTCTGTAAGTGTCACTGATTCCCTGGGCAGTGGCTCCTTAGATATGTACAAGCATCCTGTTCGACGAATTTGGGCGTGACCTTGCCTCCAAGATCGATTATAACCTCCCTTCTGCAATTTCATACACATATATGCATTAGTTTTTTAAACGTGTATTTTTCGATTGAATCGTGATTGGCTTCACTTTCACTTTACCTTGCTTTCTCCTAATCGGATTTTATAGTGAATTGCGCCTTCACGAGTGACTTCAGAGTCATCAGGACTCCTGAATCCCAACAAACTTCCAAAACCACGGTTTTCAGACGTCGGACTGCAAAAAGACACAATTTTACACTCGTTCTAACCAAATGGCATGAACTCCATCCACAATTAACCAAACTGCAGTGACCAATCACAAGCTGCCTTAACTATTTGACTACTAAAACCCTATAATATTGTAAATACAATAGGATATTATCAAAACCACTCCAATCTCTATTAGATTCTAAAACCATTTGTTTGAAAGTTAACCCAAATGTTGCAGGACAATAACAAAAAAAAATAATTTCTCACAAGGACAAAAACAAAGTAGTAGCAGCAAATTTATAAGTTTCACTTCAAGAGACAAAAAACAATATAAATGGTTATAAAAATATAATGTCAAATAAATTGTAAGCCACTCCACATAAAGAGGAAATCTTCCAACCTATCCACACTGAATTTAAAGATGGAACTTTCTTTCGATGGATGAGTTCTTTCTTCAAAAAATTGCTTTAGTCTTATGATTCGACCTTTCGGAAAAAATTCTTGGGAAAGTTTATTTGCGACACTTCTTCTGCGACCCACACCCACATCAGCTACAGGAGATGTAGCTTTACCAATTACGCCGACACTGCGTTTATAATTCAGTTACTTGTTCAGATTGTCATTGTTAAAGTGGTACAATTTTTTATAAATAAATTATGAAACACGAATTTAATATTGTACGTAATTGAATTAAAAAGTACATTTTATCGAGCCCATACCTTAATGTAGGTGAAGTCGGACTAACGCTTTTCCTGTCCATGTCAATTGGGGAGGACGTTGCCTTTAAATAGGATACACGGCGGACCAATCTCTCATTGTCATCTGCAAATCCGAAGAAGCCGTATTGAAATTTTAAATCAGTGAAATGTACACATTTCCGCATAAGTGGATTATATCCTATTATTAGTCATTGTTTGTCAATGAGAAATTATTATGTCCACTAACCAAGGTCATCATTTCGTTGTCTTAATTTTACTGCCCCAGCACCTGTGTTAGTAGTAATATTAATTTAGTTACACGGCAATTAAATACTTTTCGTCCACCACCACCTTTACCATTAGTAATTTATTACATTAGAAAGCAGACGATATTAAATAAAATAAAGAACTATTTCAGTACCGTCTGCGGATGAAGGACTCAAGCCGGAAATCTCATTTTTCTTAATTTCTGGACTGAGGTTGCCATCATCAAACATTTTTGAGAGAGTTGCCATATCTGGATTCCAACCCGGAGGGGGGTCGCAATGTAACTTTCTACTCCCAACAATGGTTGTCCTATTTCTTGGGGCATACTCGAGCCAGGAAGGACTCAAACTTCTGGGTTCAGAAGGATGATACATGGATGAAATATTTTGACTTAGAGAAGAAGGGTCACCACTACCGCCATCATAGCTGTCCACGGTAACAGGAGGGCTACTAGTTCTTTTAAAATCAAGGCTCTGATAATCCGGAAAGTGTTGCACATTAATCACGGAAACATTACTTAGTTGTTTCATTTGACTATCAAAACTCCCTGAACTCGACTGACAACCCTGAATTGGGGGTGGGTGGGATTTGGCTGAGGTCACCGTTGGGACAATATGGGCCGGTGGCCAAGGTATTTTCTCAAACTTCTGCGGTTGAGCATACAATTCTTTCATAAATCCGGTGGCAGAAGGAGATTGAAGTGGGGCCCATTGCAAGGGTTGATTTGGACGACGTAGGAATTCTTCCTTCTGTTCGCAACTACGTCTAATGCGATCAACAATTTTAGTCTCATATCCGTGTCCCCCATCTCCTGAGACACCACCGGAGGAATACATTCCACCCGCAGAACTGCTGTTATAGCCTCCTAAAGAAGAACCCGAGTCACTCAACTCGGGTGGGTATGAACTTGTTTGCATTTTTGAATTAGTGATCATTGTTACTACCATTGCACTTTGAACATTGGAGTTTGGTATGGAGCCGGTAGATTCTCTTCTACCGTGACTAGAGGACTCCAGACGACGGGCTGCTTCGTCATAGGAAGCATACCTTTGGCCGGGTCGGATAGGGTTCCAATTTCCACTTCGGTCTCGCTCTGAAGATTGGACAGGAGGGGGTGGTGGAAGAGGGCCAGGTACTCGAGTATTGAGACATTCCATACTCTCGGATCGCTTCGAGTCATCATAATAGTCATGAAATTCTCTTGGGGTGAGAATGCTTTCTGCACTTTTGGCACCCGAATTTGGTTCCTCTTTGATTTTCCAGAGATGAGATGCACCGCCCCCACCAGTTAGGGATGAGGAAGATTGAAGATCTTGATTAAATGGGTAGTAAGTCTGAGGTTGACTTGTTTTGCTGCCTGCAGAATTGAGATGAGTCCGACCCACTGGAGGTGGTAGTTTTTGGGAGGTAGAGGATGACTTGTACGGAGTAGGGCGAGGTAGATGAGAAAATAATTGTGGGTTCGAGCCGGATGAGGATGGGTGTGGTTGTGGCTGAGAGGACATGCTACCTTGTTGGGAGGGTGTGTTTAAGAAAAACGACTCCGTAGAGGAGTTGTTGGAGTAACCGTAAATTGGGTCATGAGAGGAAGAAGGGTACCAGTTATGATTGGAATATGGATATCCCGTGTGCAGATCGTGGTAATTGTACGGATCTGGAAGGCTTGTTTTTGCAGAATTTGTTTGGGGTTGATGATGTTGGTGAGGTCTCTGGTTAGTCTCTGGTCGGTATGCGGTCTCTTCAAAAAACTTTGAACGAATCAAAAAGATAATTACATTATTAGCGATTGTACTTAATAAAAACGAAGCCAACATTAGCATTTAAGAAGGGTTTGGCTCAACTCGGTCTGAGAGAGAACGAGGGAAATGGTTACTAACAATCATCGTCATCCATGGCACAATATACCACTGATAACACAATGCAAAACCAAAAGTAAACCGGATTGCAGAATGTTGTGGTTGTCAATCAAATCAGTGCAAAAGTGTAAAAAGCAATTAAGCGAAATAATAATTTACAAACAATACAGGGTAATTTAGAGTATCTTACCAATTGCAAGGTATCGTATTGCTTGGGGGAAACGGTAAGACCCAGGGTGTGTGGACTTTTTTGAATCAAGTGCACCACGGTATCATAACTGATGCCAAAAATTGTTCTTCCATTAACGCTCACAATACGGTCACCTACAGATATCCAAGCGCATTCCAATGTGCACGTGCCGGGAGTGGGATAAGGTAGGCAAGGGGCAAAAAATAGAATCACGGCAAACCAAGAAATGCGGGTGGTTGTGTGTCGAATGAAGAGTAAAAAATAAAACAAAAAAAAAATCAAATCAGTAAAACCAAACAAAAACTGCTCCTAACGGGATGTATCTATTTTTTATCCAGTTCAATGGAACTTATTTGTTATCTGCAGCCAATCCAATTATACTAATGCTGGCAAATTAAATAAAAATCGTGCCACACCAGAAATACTAGTATTGTACTTGCTTTCACAAAACAAGAGTCGTTGAAAATAAAATATCACAACTTAAAAAAATCTTACGCAGTGCATGCATTTTGTGTAAATACCCAGTCTGTATTTGTATGCAAAATAGATTAATCAACAAATTCACTTTGTACATCACTGCATGGGTGCTAATCAAAAGCTGATGCAAATCTACGCCATTAATTTCAGTAATCTAAAAAACTGGGATGCTACCCATATCAGATATCGATAAGGGAAACAAAATGTGCAATGGCAAAAAAAAGACGTTTTCTTACCCACGCTCAAGCCAGCTCGAAATGCAGGTCCATTTTCAACTACAGACCTAAAAGTCAATGCGGTGAAAGTAGGAAACGATTAGTGAGATAAATATTTTTATATTATAAAATTAAATTTAAGCCTCGACTTTCACTTGCCTTACGAATATGGTATCCACTGGTTCTGTGACCCTCACCGAAAAATTCTTGGATTTATTTCTTGCTGCATCATCTTGAGAATTCTGAAAAAAACATCCAATTTTCGTCCAGAATTATTTATTATTTAAGGAATTTTCGGATTTCATTCAACATAGGATCAAACAACTTACATTATTATACAACTCTGGGGGATAGACAATGAAATGGCGTAAAGTAAACCCAAACCCATTATCTTCTCTGCGAATCTTCACACGTCTTAGGCCAAAGCCACTCTGAAAGAAAGATGACAATTATCAATTAGCCGACACCCGTTGCGGCGACACAATATTTCCGAAGTCTCGTCTCTTAAGATGTCTCTTATGTTGATCGTGGAACAATTGTTTTTTTTATTTAGCACGGCCATCTGATAGAATAAACTATGCAATGCAGAGTTAGAGCAGTCAGACGAATTGCATGGTAATAATGTCCTCCACAAAACTGCCACCAATGATACATCTCTACTCTCAGAAATTCGTACTAGTGTAAAATTAGCGACAATGTAACACAAAACCATTCAAGTCAACGGCTGAAAGACTTAGACGGGACATTCATCATGGCAAAAATGTCAAAAATAAGAGTGAAACAAATGATTTAAACTTAGAACACGTAATATAATAATGCCAAAGTCAATACGAAATAGGTTCATAGTGCGACGAAAGTTGGCCAATTCGAAGAAAAGCGCAATGAATGCTGAAAGTTGAAGCTATAATAGCGTCTTACGCTTTAGTATTTTTTACAGCCAACTTCTGCTCTTAAATCAACGCAGTTTAAAGTCGTCGAGGGGAAAAAAGTGTCATGATGAGTAACTCTCAATTTGTCTCACATTTTGATTTTGCACAGATAATCGTTGATTTCCGGTTTTCATTTGAACAAAGCCAAGTGTTTTTGAGGAGGCGTTAGACTTTTTCTTTGCAAATTTATTTCTTCTGCAATGGTAATTTCGACAACTCGGATTGTTATCTCATATACGAAAAGTCAGCCTGCTGCATTAATTTAACATTAACCAATTTTTGTGGAAATATACAATTTTGATTGTCCCTCATAAATTTAACCTAATCAAGCACGTTGATAGATGCAAAAAAAACTTTGAATTTTAAAAAGTTTCGCAACTTCTTGATTAGATTAATGCTTGGTTTCACACATGTATATTTGCATTTCAAACAGCCTCATTCTCACAACGATTACATAATTAGGATTATTAACTACGCGTAGGGCTTGATTGAGACCACAACCGCAATAATAGGTATTTCGTTTTGAAAACATATGAACGCAGCGTGTGTTCCTCTTACATTAAACTTGATGCAGTAATTCCAATTTTTAGTAGAATTTTTTTAAACGTTGTGGCGATTGAGGATTTCGATGATTGATACTCGAAACCATTTCGAGTAAAAGATGATTGATACAGATACTCGAAACCACTTCGAGTAAAAGATGATTGATATAGATACTCGAAACCACTTCGTAAACGGACTGTAGCAATAACCCCCAAAATTTTCAGCTCATTAATAATTTAGTCACCAATCTGAACACAGCACAAATAAATATTCTCAATTTTAAAATATTAAGAGTTATAAAATCCCATCTGCCTGTTGCTCACTTTATCGACACCAACTTTGTACTTTTATTGTATTCTAGATTTTTCACCGACTGACAACTAAGACAACCCTTCTTTCTCTCTAACACTCTTTTGGATGTGCTACGGTCGTGCGAGCAAGAGTAAAAGATCTAAAATTCGAATCTAAATTGAAAACCAAGATTCATGTTACGACTCAACAATTTGATTGCTACTTTGCAAGAATCACGTTGACACTATCGCATCCCTCCTGTCCGTGAATCATCATTTGCTGCTGAGGAGATAATTTCTCTGTTGCTGCTCCTATTATAACAGTATCTCCATCGTTTTTCGTGTTTTACTTCTCTATCACAGTCCCCATTCCCATGCACTGCCTCATTTCATTCCCTCGTAGATGGATGATGATGACGATGCGATGGATGTGATACTATAAAACAGGAACACGACGAGCGAACCTTCACGGTACGGATGATAACAATAGAAAATAAACTCAACTCTGCTACTGCAAAAACTGAATTCTGCACCCATTATAGGTATCCGTCATCATCATTGTATACCTGTTTGCTTCTTTTTTTTGCTATTGCATGTAAATTAGCTTTGCGCTGTGCTGCACACTTCACTAAACCCAGCAACAGTTTCTCAAGTTACTCTGCAAATTGTAATGTTACCACGTTTTGCTTTTATTGGTTGGCATTTCAGTAGGACATGTTCAAAATAAGCTAGCTGCAGGTAGTTGCTATATAATCCTCTACATACGTTTTCGAAAGCAGTCATTTAAAGCACTGTATTATCTTTATACCTGGATTTCCTACAAAAAAACCATAACAAATGAGTGTGAATCCAAGTTTGCGAGTGGTCTGTACACGACGAGTATAATGATAAAACTTTTACAAGACTAGTATATAGTCTCATAACGAGGAGTCGTAGTATAAAGACAAATTGTTGCAATATTGAACATTATTGCATTACTATACCTAGGTATAAGTAAAAAAATCCAATTTATTTGGCTGACTCACGATTTAAAATCTCAAATATAACCTAGAAATAAAATGTTCAAAATACATCTACTGCTGAAATACTACTGCTCGGAGCATTCCACTCAAGCTCAAGGCTTGGAACTATTTGTCAAACTCATCTTTGAAACTGCTTTGTATGAATAGGAAATTATAAAGTCAGGAATGGAAAAGATTTGTTCTAATTATCCATTGATAACTAGTTAGTGATTTACTGTCAAGAGTCCATTCTTTAACTTTACTTGTCAAGAACAAATTAACCATAATAATAATTACACTAATAATATCAAATGAAACGGTGTTGGTGTATGCCTCAGTACTGTTCTTACCATAAAAAGTGATGAGTGGTTGAGGTGAGGGATGGCCAATGAGATAGAAACCATGAAGTGTACACTAAGTAAATGAATAGTTCATTAAGCCCAACAAAAACTGACACAGCCGAAGAGAGGTAAGGTAGTCAAATTAAGCCACCAACTAGCAATCCTTATGTTCATGTCGATCTTCCCCTTGAACAACTCAAACTACAGGAATTGACTGCACTCATTCCACCAACAAGACAGGAAGGAAGAAAAATACAAATCATTAAGTGACACACAATCTTGTAGCTCAGGGGAAACAAAGAGTTTTACAGTTACATGCTACACTAATTTGTTGGTACAAAATGGGCGAAACATTTAAATTGGAGCAGAAAAATGGGATTCGTGGGATGGTGAATGACTATTTAACTACGTTACACTAGCTCAACTATTAGCACCATTCAACCCGCAGTTCGAAACTGAAATCTTCTTTTTATCCAACTACTACTGTCCCGACTTTAAACTTTTTAGACCAAGTCAAAGCCAAGCAAACTTTGAGCTAAAAAGAAATCCATAGCGAATACACATGTGCTTATACATATCACATACCACTTCTAAATTTTACAATTTATGGGTTTCATCATTGTCATGTAGATATGTATTTAAACTACTTAAGCTTAGGAGCAATTGTATTAAAAACTTGTGAATCTTATAAATTAATGAGTAATGGAAGATTCATTAAATTCTAATTCTACTGAGTAGAATCTACTCATTGTGAGAAAGGAGATAGAGGTACCGACGTATGTACCTCCCGTACCGGCAAACCCGGTTCTGTAAACGTGGCGTCCATCCACTAATATGCAATGTTTCTGAGGATCCTACTTTTTTTCTTTCAGAGTACACGAATACATTCTGCTTCACGATGTCTTGTCCTGCAAAACATGGTCGGTTGCCAAAGTTTAGTGAATGAAGAATGATATGGTTGCTTTCATCTCGGATAT
>JAAXNX010001373.1:0-18279 GCA_036491905.1 Folsomia manolachei | reverse complement strand
AATAAGAGCCGTACCATAACCTTCTGGAGTTCCAATGGATAAGTCTACGCTCACAGTGTCCAAAGCACTAGCACTCGTTCGCCCAACTGAATCTTCAAAGTCTTTTAAAATTGGGAAGCTTGGCTCGCTTTCCATTCTTGGCAAAGTTTTTGAAGGATCCTGATAAAATCAACCAAACATTTCAATTAATACAGCGTTTCTCCCGACTAGGATGACAATCAAATAACTAGTGCCCTTAGCATATCGTTCACTTTTCATTTACTTTACCTTTGCTTGTTTTTCTTCCTTTTTCTTTTGTGCTAAATAATTGTTTAGTTGTTGATTCCATTGTTGTATGGTTTCTGCTATGCTGCATTTTAGAAAACTAATACTATCCTTGACTCTCCACAGATGAGTGTCCAACTCTGTGGAAATACAAATAAGGACATTACTAAAAATTTATTCTTTGAACATTGTTGGAGGTAATAATGTGTATAAATTAATTAAGTTAACCTCGCGCATCACTTCGCACAGGTGCTGTAAGGTTGACCTGAATATCTTCTATTTTTGATCTGAAAATGCCACGCTCCGCTTTTTGCTGATCCACTAGCCCGGTTAGGACATCTATAATAAATAACGGATTTTTTAAAACTATGTTTTCGTACTGGAATTATTTAAAAAATTGCTACCTTCAACTTTCAATCCTGAAGAATTTTCCTTCAAAGATGTCAATACTTCAAAAATGTTTGTATATACTCCATGGCCTAGAATTGCGACAGACTTGACATCTTCAATAAGCTGCGGGACAGTCTTGGGAATTTTCCCCACACTGATTGGATACAGCGGCAAGGAGATTTCCCACAATTGAATTGCTGAAAATCTGTATATAATAAATACGTAAATATTCATGTTCTTTAAAAGCCAAGCACAACTCCAACATAGTCAAAGGATATATGCCCTTTTTCATTTATGGACTGTTATTTTCTTACTGCCTTTCAAGCATAGTCCATCCATGATATAATATTGATCACATCAACACTAAAAATTACTAGATTCATTGCAGGACTTACTTGAAAGCTGCTACAACATTGTGTTGCGCAAAGTAATGCTGGTGTTCCTGGTGTAAAGAGTGAGGACAAAAGTTATCGAATCCTCTTCTTGTGTATAATTGGCCATAAAATCTGAGTTCCAAATATTTTGCAAAGGATACCGACCAACCATCCACGGACATGGGCACTATTGGGGACACCTAAATATAAATCGAATTAATTCATTGCTTTAGGTGAATTAAAATTAGTTGTAGACTTACTGTACGACAAGTTGCACACCAGTTCCACATGAGGATGTTTTGACCCGAGCCCAAAATCGGGCTCTGTAACTCCCGTAAAATCACTTCAATGCAACCATTGTTATGGACAAACTTTCGAACGTGATCAATCATGGGTGTTGCACACCAGTTCCACATGAGGATGTTTTGACCCGAGCCCAAAATCGGGCTCTGTAACTCCCGTAAAATCACTTCAATGCAACCATTGTTATGGACAAACTTTCGAACATGATCAATCATGGGTGTATCACATTGACTAGCAGGACAAAGGTATGTTTTTCGAAAGCAATATCGCTCAAGGAACATACCCAAAGAGATGTCGTTTCGTCCATACATATCCATATTTACAACCCTATGAAATTTGAAAGTACAGAAACCATCAAAAAAGATAAATATTTGTCTTAAACTTGTTTTAGTGAAACATACCAAGGATTGACACAAAAATATGGCGAATTAGCAGAGACAGGGGAATAGCTGCAAAATAAAAGTGATAGTCTTTGATGTTTCAAAGGATCCAGAGCATCAATTTGTTCCCCTCCCAGCCCTGGTTTCATTTTATCATGTTCCAAAGTATTCCAACTTGAGGCATCACTACGATTAAATTCTTCGGAGGCTAGGAAGCTTCTTCCTTCAGGTACCAAGTCTAAACGAGAGCCTTTTCTTCTAAAATCTGCTATTGATCCTTGAACCTCATCCGATCCAATGGCAGAAGTTAGTTTCAAAGTGGTGAAGGAATGTGGAGGTTCCCAAAGGATTCTAGGCTTATCCGTTGAAATTTTACTATTCAACATGACTGGATCGCTAACATCCTCAATGTAGTTATTATTTTCGGCGTCATCCACCATTACGCCCGTTGACGAACCGATGACGCCGACAGAGTTGGGAGAGGAATACATTACTTCAGGGAAATATTTTCGCAATTCGCAAGTTATTCCATACTGGGTTTCTAAATAAGGGAGTGGATACTTGATGAAGGGAGAGGCTGATAGAATAAAGTGATTGAGGGCATTCTGGAAATTTGTTTTATGAGATTCTATCGGCGTCGGTTGAACAATTTCTTTCGTATTCAAGCCTTCGATGTCATTAGAAAGTCTTGGAACCTCTTCTTCATTTGCGTCGACAAAAACGTCACTTGTTGCTGAAATTTCAGGGATTTTCTCTATTTCTTTTTCCTCTTCTGGTGGCATCGAGAAGGAGTCAATATGAAACGAGCGTTCTAATCTCCAGTTGTTGGCTGGATGATGAAGTAAAAAATGATATTAAATTGCTAATATTATTACACAAGCACCTTCTACTTACCCACAAAAATTAGAAATGAAGCGATTTTCTTGACTTTAACCAGCTCCGAATGAGTTGCTCCGCGAAGTAAAACAGTACACTGTGAAAACAAAAACAATTGTTTTTATTATTATTATTTACTATCGAGTTATTTTAATTTGTGCAAAAGAATGAAAGGTTCAAAAGGCTTACCCCAAGATGAGTAGCACATCCGTCAAAAAACATCAGCGTTTTGCGTTTTCCTCCGGCAAGATGGAAAGTTTCCAAGTAAAAATTATGACACAATCCCAACTGCGGCCGACCTAGTGGTGTATCTGCCGATTCCCAAATGACGCCCTGAGTTAATCGACCTACCCGTTCCATGATTGAGGGTTTCACATTTATAACAAGAGTGATTCCTTTATATAAAAAACAAATTTATATTATAAACATGATTTCAAATGCAGTTTGTGAACCTTGTCTACCTTGATCCAACATAAACTCTTGAGCGAGACGAGATACAGTTTTTTCCACAATCACGATGTCCGGTTTCATTGCAGAAATTCTTGCAACAGTATTTTTTAGATAGTCATGTTCCTGCATTACAAGGGGCTCCAATGATAAGAACCGATTCTCAAAGCGTTGATAATCAATAGAAGACCCAATCAATAGAATGTTTGGGTCTTTAAGTCGATTTCTCATATGGTTATGTACCACATTTTTTGTGCATACGACCCCATTTACGATTCGACAATCTTCTTTTTTTCCTCCGGGTAATTTCTTGAATTGAATATATTGTCTCAAATCCATTTCATCTTCAGCATTTCTAACATCTGGTTTAACAATTTCCGTTACTTTGTGGACAATTGGTAAAATAATATCCGCCCACATTGGGTCCACATCCATTCTTTCTAGTAATTGGTTTAACAAATTGTTCTCATGAGTAATGTAAGAATTGCACAATGTTTGAAAGGCTTTAAGTTCTCCATCCGTTGTTAACTGTTGTGGACTATGCCATCCCGTGGGTGGAACCAAGTGCCGTCCTTTATCTTTTTGAGATTGCAAAGTTTTCTGGAGGAATTCGTCCGTCATAGTTTCAGTGGTTGCACTAGAGTTACCCACGTTGCTTAATCGTCTAATTATAGTTGGATTGCTATTAGTTTTGGTTTCTTGACTAGAATTGCTTAGTATTTGGATTGGATTTGACGAGGAGTTATTAATGTCGACTTGGTCAGAGTCAAACGTAGTGACATCCTTGGGTTTTGAAATTGATACTCTGCTGCTTGAAAAATTCAAATCCAGCGAGTAAGAGCTGGACGATGGAAGACGCGAATTGCTGACATCACTACTGCTCGAGTCTGCTGGAACGGCACTGCTTTTGCTGTTATCATCGTCTGACGCTTCGTTAATGACTTTACTTTTTGAATTGGTTACATGTTTTAACCATGATGGATCCTGGCCCCAATCTTTTGAATCCCGCTGACCAAATCCTCCTTCTCCGAGATCAACACTAGTTCGGGCACTATCTGATTCTGCGGATTCTTGAACACAAGGCAAAGGCACTTGGACTGAAACATTAGAATCATCTAAAAGTGAACGTCGGTTTATGATTCAAAAACAGTAAATGAAGTGATAACCACCTACTTGGTTTGTACAGCGCATAAGCATCAACAAAAACTTGCTCAGCTTGTGAGACGCACTCCAGCAAATTTGCGTCGATTAATAGCTGTCCTATTTGAACACCTTGTCCTCTCCAGGTTATTTTACGTTGCGCTAATAACCAGTCCACAAGCTCACTCCCAACAACGCAGGAATGACAGTACTGAAAAGACATCAAACAAATAAAACTAATGTGCATGAATGACTTCTAAAAAAAATTAATTAAAAAAATGTCTCTTAAAAAGAACCGATGTCCCCATACAAAAACTCCATTCAAATCGTTCAAAACTCGTTACTGTAGTATTCACCTTCATCATATTATGTCGATGTGTAGCCCAATCTATTCCGGTGACAGGATTCAACATCTCGTCCCACATCGACTTTAATGAAACCCAATCCCAAACAATCTTTGGTTTGTCATCATTGGCTTGAAATGAATCGAAAGAATGTTCCTTAGATCCTGCAAATCTTTCTTCTTGATAACATGCCGATGCCTTCCGACGAGTCAGTGATCGATACGAGCCTGACTGTTCAGAACCTGGAATCTGGAGGCCACCAATCTGACCGAAATCAGGATTCGATCCACTAAGTCTACTTTGTAGATCTTCTTGAACATAACGGAAGTCTGTACTCCCATCTGGATTGGTATCCGTTGAGCGGAGATATGAAAGCACAATTTTGCAGCAGTACACACATACACGCAAGTCTCCTGTAACAAATAAAATACAATTTTGGATAGAAAACAGAAAACACCGTATTCAATAAAATGCAAAATTTTTAATAAATCATGTATACAACTGAATCGCTTTGAAATTCACAAAACAATGAAACTATACTTGTAAAAACAACTTGCCTGTATAGCCAATAACTTTTCCTGGTATTTCTTGATTACAACATCGCGAACAAAATATTTGGCCACAAACTGAAAAAAAAACACATTGGTTTATTTAAAAGCCACGGTGGGCAAATCGACAGATGCTTTAATTTGCACCTCGACAATGATGTTTCCGACGAAAAGTTGTAAATTTCTCGCCGCATTCATAACACTCTTTGCTAACGCTATCTGGCATCCAATATTTTTTAAGATCCGCTTGATTCTATTGAAAGATTACAATAAACCTTGGTCAATTAGTTGATTCAGCATGGTAAACTACACTCTCATCAATTTGAAACTCACATTAGATCCCAATGCAATAATGTTTGTTAGGCGTCTCAGAACATTGGACACATTTCTGGCCTCGAACGACCCTGGAGATCCTGGACCATCCATGGAATCCGGAGATGGATTTGATACATTGGAATCTGGTCGATATGGTGGAATGGTAACAGAAATTTTCCTCCCTACGGAAGTGACATTGGTGGCGGAAATGCCAGTGATTATCGGAATGTTAGCTGTCGACCCTGTTGAAGAACCCGGAATGACTGGAAAACCCGACGAAGAGGAAGGAGGAGCTGTCGTGACATTGTCCGTGAGGCCTTCATCTACAGAACAAATCAATTTTAGAATGGCAAACCATACAAAAAATTGCAAAGTTATTAGTTTTGTCATTTACCATTACCTTTCCTCCAAAACATGAACTTGGACAAGGAGAATCTTCCATCGGGCTTCTCGTCTGCCTCCAGGGGTGGAAATTCTGTCAATTTGTTGGTCAAATTAAGGTTGCTCATCTCATCCTCGGCACTAGCTAGCTAATTATTGAAATATATCTCATATAAGGTGACGATGACCAGGATTAGACATTATTCGATTGAGGACCAGATCGAGAGCACTGCAAATGCAAATACATAATAAATTATTCAAGGCTCTACATTTTGCTACAAATTGCTATACATGTGAATGTCATTCAATGAATATTTAAATATTAAAAAATACACAACTCACCCTTGTCATTTGGTAATAATCCTTTACTTGCACCTTCTTATGTAACTAATCCTGCCTGATCCTACTAAATAATTTAATTGGGTTGACTGTCTGCCATATAACTTGTATGATATATTATTTATTAAATTGTAAAAAACTGACATTATGCTGGTTGAGGAATACTCCAAAACAGATGAGTGTCAAAAACCCATCTGGTTTATGTGGCGCTTACAACTTTGGTCTTTGTCTCAAACGAGATTTATCCGAGTCTGGTTTCGAATTGTGGATCAGATAAGTCACTTATCATAAGTGTAAGATATCAATGATATTATTTAGAATAAGTACAAGTCATCCACAACTTTGCATACAATTCGTTGTTTTTATTACAAAATGAAAAAAATGAGAAAGCTCAGAATACATTCATGCAAAAAGTTATTTTTTGTAAATTCCTCCCGAATAAAGGTCATGATTTCCATACGCATATGGAAAAGCTTGGCGTTGGTCTGGAAGGTTAAAGTTTCCCGTGTAGCCCTCCACCTGTTGACCTCCGTAGAAATATTGACCCTCATTGACACGGATGGAGGTTGCAGGAGCTTGGTAGTATTCCTCTACAATTGGTGGGAGGGGGCGAGGGGATGAGATTGAGAGTGGAATTTCTCTCGGCACAAATTGTCCTGGATAATATCCTTCATAGTTGGGTGAGAATCCGTTCTTATTTTGAAGTGGTACATGAATTTGTTGGTGTTGAGGGTAGTACGGGAATTGTTGAACTGGGACAGCCACTGCCAGTGGGGGTGGAGGCACTACTAATCGGTGACCTGTGCTTGCCGTTTGGTGGACGTGTTTGTGATGATGAGGACCACTTTCCTTGACGGAATATTCATAGCCCTGCGAATTTTGACCCAACTTGACCTTTGCAATTCCGAATTGAGGTTGTGGTGAGTGGTGGGGGTGGTAGGGACCTCCGTACCCTCCTGTTACATAACTGTATCCGAAACTGTATGGGAATGCTTGGGCGTAGACTTGTCCATAGGCTGCGGACGGATATCCGGGCGATGCTGTAGCGATGCTGGATAGTGTCAGGATAATTGCGATTATTTGCAGAGTCTGCATTTTGAAGAGGGTCGGTTTCCGGGACGGAGATAAAAACAGGTTATGTCCACCGTGAGTGTGGAATTGTAATGGAAACAAAGGAGAGAAGCAAGTTCATGCAACGATTTCCTTGATTGTAATGGACAAAGGTGGAGGAATGGAGTAATTTAGATAAAAAAGGTAGACCATCAGGTTATGTCCACCGTGAGTGTGGAATTGTAATGGAAACAAAGGAGAGAAGCAAGTTCATGCAACGATTTCCTTGATTGTAATGGACAAAGGTGGAGGAATGGAGTAATTTAGTTAGCAGATAAGGGTAAACCATCTTAATTGCAAAGTTGGGTAAAATTTATCGATCATGTTGATTATACCTGTTCCCTGCAGCATATGAAAATGAAGGCAATGGGAACACAACTATTATTTATTTATTTATTATTTGGTTATTATAAGTGAGCAATGGTCATTGAGCATTGACGGTAAATGCGTCAGTCTAATACTAATCCAACTTGTAAGAATTGGTCATAAATTAAGGGAGCCAAAGGTGAAGAGGTACATTCACTCGGGTACATTCACTTATCATCCACCTAGATTTGGATGTTCACACGCAACAGAAAATTTCAACGAAACTTTCCCAGCGTTGAAGGCGATATGGAGCATAACATATTTAATGGACTTGTTCACATGTGCATTGTAGTTGGAATAACTTGTATTTGTACCAAATGATGGTGAAGGCCTCAGGGTCAATCCCTTAGGGAAGGAATCCATTTCAGTATTCCAGCAAGTGGTTTCAAAAAACACAACTGTTCGACAAAACTTGTTAATTTGGTACTATTAAAAAATTATTTTCATTGGCGATAAAAGTTTTATTTGTCTCAAGGTTGCAATTTTTTTTAGACATAACGTACAAATGGCTATTTTTATGGAATGGCTTGGAATCACTTAATGCAAATAATTAGTATATTTCTTGTATTATTAGCTGTAATTATGTTCAAGGAGTAAATATGTTTCCTTCAATTCCACATTATCCTCCAAGAATGACTTCCATAAAACTGGGAACTGCGATCGCACTCCAATTCCTTTGTTGCCGTCCAATTTTTTATCGATTATCCATTTTACGAATCCTGTTCCCAGTTTCTAAAAAATTATGTTGGACATGTATTTTTTTAATTCCATGATAATTAGACTAAAGAAATGCGGGTAAACTAACCGTCCATGATAAAGTATACGCGTCACAAAATCCTAAACGTTGGGAATGAAGAATTAAACAAAAATTACAAACTTAAACTTTATATGTGTAAAATACCTATCCATGTTTGAATCTCTGCAATTCGTTTAGCAAGTTTCTTGCTCTTCTCAGACATTGATGACTTTTCTCTTGCGGAACAGAAATGACACGTTTTCTCCCGAATGGCTCGTAAAATTATGTACCATTGCCGTTTTCTTTTTTAAAACTCCTATTATATTATTTTTATCATCGGAAAAGTACAGAACTCGACCTTCATAACCGAATTCGGTCCGAATCTATAAGTAAAGCCATTTTTAGTATTCTGTAGATTTGCATTCATATTACAGATCAATTATATTAAATTACATACATTCGCCATGTAATCCTCGGACCGCTCCGCATCAATTACATCGTAGTCAACCGTCAACAACCCAAATTTAATGCGAGCCTCATTAATGGCAATGTCTGGAGCTTTGTTTTTTGGGCACAGCGTCTCTTCGTCCTCAATCAATTTGTAGGAAGTCCAGCAAATAAATCTAATCAAATATTAATTTAAATATTTTCGTCACACCATACTTTTGTGTATCTCACAGTATTTGTGGATCTTCTTAAATAAGAGAGATTTTCGATGTGCTGATACTTTGGTTGCAAAATTTCTCCAACAATTGTTATCTTATTATCCTGTAAATATTTCACAAGTTGTTCCAATTTTGTATCAGAGTTTTCTACAATTTGTCTGAAAAACGTCTCTGCCACTGTTCTCGCAACCAAGTAGCGACTATCGTTGTACTTTTCAATTTCATCTAAATTAATGAACAAATTAATCCATCTATTTCATTGTTTGAGTAATAATAAAAAAGACAACTTTCGCCTGCTTTCACCTTTGCATTTGACGAGTAAATGGACATTTTTAGATCCCAAGCAATAGTAATTGTTACCAAACAATTGACGTGAGCTGGCATGGGCTGCTTCTCCGTTGGCTTTTTTTGTGCAAATAACTTTTACAGCGTGCTCCTTGCTGCGGAGAAAGTAATTTTTGCCACAGATTCTGATATCCGGGTGAATCATCTTCATCTCCCATACCACCAGAAAACTTTTTCAGTGCAAAGACCAAAAATATGTACCAAACTTCTTTGGAACCCTGTTTATGAAGTTCTAAGACTGAATTTCCTCGAGCAACCTGAATTTTCATGAGAATATATTTACAGGAATCCATTATGATTATAATGCAAAAACATTTTACCTTGCTTCGCAACTCTGGATTTGTCGCATAGATTTTATCATCTGGTCCTTTCCCGTGAACTTTGACATCAATAAGGATTCCTTTATAACCTTTTGGTAATATTCCCTCAGGAATTTGGCTTTCGACACACTTGACATGTGGATGATTCCGACACCAATCAAGCCACCTATCCAAACAAACATTTTAGTGTCGGTTTGTGCAACATTACATATGATTATGTATGAATAACTCATTTACAGTGAGATGATAATGGAAAATAACTCCAAGTTTCGTACCTCTTTGAAAACTCGGATTCTTCTGGGTCAAAAGCAAAATCTTGATCACCTTCCGCAGTAGCCATTTTTTTAATCTTAATAATACTATAGTGGACACTGTTTAGTTTCTGTGACTCAACAAACGACCCAACAATTACAGGAGAGGCACTGAGTGTTACTCTTCTAAATTTTCTAAACACACACAATTTTATGCATACAATATTATGATGCAAGCGCGTCCTTGATTTCATGCTAATTTAATTGTCTAGTAGATGATCTTAGGACCTCTCTGCAAGCCCACAGACTTCACGGCAAACAAAGTCGCCTACTTTTTTAAACGATAGAGCAAACGTTTCTTTTTTAAACCGTAGAAAGTTGGATAAAAGTAAACTAATCCCGCAGTTGTTGCTGATTGGTGGAAAGGGTTAAGTTAGCACGGCATGGAACCAAAATGCTTTTTGTGAGAAAAGACTCCGAAATGGTCATGGTATTGACGACAGGGTTACTTACCCCAGGGCGAGTTATGACCATGAAACGCTGGTGCAAATCTCGGATTGCATGTATGAATATTTTCTTGTTTCTGATGATGGTTTGTGACATAAGTACTCAATTATAAACGTTAAAATCACAACGAATGGTAACATTATGCAATAAGATTGTGCAGGTTAGTATGCATAAGAGATACCCGAATCACCATTGCGTTTATATTTCTACATTTCTCGTCACATTTTATTTAAAGCAACACTTCCGACACCTCATAATAATTTCGATTTAATTGTAACATTTACAGGTAAATTCACAATTTTTTTAAACAAGTACAAAAACAGTATAACATAGTAGCGATTATTTAATGATAAGAAATTTCTTAATAATTTAAAATGAACAGTACCAACAAATTCAGAGTTTGAATACAACTTATTTGAAAACAATAAATTAACTAGTAAAGCCTTTTATTATTTCATATTTAAGTACAAATCAGTCAGTAAAATTAACAAAGTTAGTTAACAACGTCATAAATGCAGCCTATAATTTACTGCTATCTAAAATTTCAGTACAGTAACTTTATTTGAACATTACGGATTAAGAAAAAAGTACAACTTTTACTCTACTTAAAAGTACACAAGTTGAAGACTTGAATATCAAATACGGTTTTGTCAGTTTAGGAAACATTTTTTACCTACTTCATGGGTTCAGCCTTTAACAGCATAAATTTCGAGGTAAATTTTCTCCAATTCCATTTCTTACATATTATGTCATACCCGCAATCATACATAGTATTAAAAATCTCAAGTTTTTGGGAACTAAAGAACTTTAGCAAGTATAATTTACTACTGGAAAGTACAGGAACATAGAATAAATACTGGAACAATCCACGCTGCACGGAGTTAGACAATGATTGGAGTTTCCTTCGCATAATGATGGTAATGATGGTGAATATGTTCATGTAAGTGGTGATGTTCATGTTTCTTCACAACAGGTGGGCTATGCAAGCAGGGATTATTCGGATTATGAATCTTCTTTTTAGGAGAGAAGCACTTTTTCATGACATCCCCACCAATATTTTCTCGTTCCAACCAACTAATGACTTGGGCCATTGCTCGATTATGTTCTTCTTCTCGGTTCCTATGCTTCAATTGGTGAGGAGATGCAGAATTTGTGACATTAGTGTTTTTATTTCTTGGAGAAAGATGATGGTTGAGAACACAACCTTGTGTTTGAGTCTCGCATTCTTCATGTTTGTTATTTGCCACCATGTTATTGTTGTTGCAACATTGTTGAGGTTGGTGGCATGGGAGTGTGGTCACCGGGGCTGTGTGTGGGGGTTGAGATATAATTTGGTCACGGTCAGCATGGTACTGATACCGGAAAATATTCTGACTAAGATCGTGGGATCTTGATCTATGATGACCCCCACAACTCTTGCACCCGTGATGTCCATGACCAGAGGTCGTGGTTTGGAGTTTATGATTGTGGCAGTGACTAACTGAGTGACGATTGTTGCATCCTCCATTGTTTTGTTGATGAGTAATCTCGGCCAATTTCTTTTTCCAGCTCTCATTTCTGAGTATGGAACAAGGATCGTTGAGTTGATTGTTGTGAGGATGGGAATGAGGTTGGTGGGAGCAGTGATGACTATTAAGGGAATGTTGGTGATGAGTATGTTCATGTCGACAGCATGGGGACACATTGTTCTTTTCCATGTTGGCCTGAATGATATCTATTAATTCCGGACGATGGAAGGAACATGAGCGTTCTCTCCATTTTTTCCGGTTTCGCAAAGGGGATGCACTGCAGTCGCGGAAGACTTCGGGTGAAAAGTTTCGACATCCACGACACCCACCGGAAGCAGAGTTGTTGGGGAGGCGCACCGAGCTAAACTTGGGTCGTTCTAAATGACAAAAACGGTCCTTGAAGAAGTCTTTTGGTTTTCGAACAGATGCAGATCGTTCCCTGTGGAGATTCTCCTTAATTGTGACATTCACATTGTTCCGGAGTTTGTGAACATGAAGGGTTGGACCCTCTTGATCCCGTGTTCCAGAACAACCATTCCCCATTGGATGTGTATTTGAGGGAAGATTACTGCTCCCGTTAATATTGTTGTTGGCTTGATCAACGTCGACTTGGTCTTCTGATGACTTTTCTTCTGGGGTGACGGTTAACTTGACTTTAATAGTCTTCTTGCCTCCTTGGGGTACTTTTATGGAATCATTCACAGCTCCGTAAATGCAATACTTAATACTGCGAACAAGTCCGGCAACATCCTGTTAAAAAATAGAATAAATGTTTAAATAGTTTTAAATAGTATTGCAGAGCAAAAACCAGACCAAACCGAAGTCGGGTCATGGTTAAGATTTAGGAGAAGTGAATGGAAATGGTTGCTGTACTGGGGTTAAATTTAGTTGGAAAGGAAATAACGACTTACATCTTTGGTTATTTTACCATATCCGTCTAGGTCGTAAAATGTGAAGGAAAATTCTTTTTTCTCCTCCCCGGACTCGCTGTTCCTTTCAACTTGCAGATCACATTCGAAATCCTGCAAAATAAATATTTTCATTAGCAAAAATTTTCATAATAAGAAAGTCTCAGATTTGTTCTAAAATAAATTACGTTTTGACAACTTTTAATGCTACAGGAATAGAACTAAAAAGTTCACATTAGATTTATTGCCGTGTCTGTTGTGATTTGCGGAACAAATGTAGCAGTTTCGGTGACATGTTCATAAACTTTATACTCTTTGCGGCATTATATTTCATCTCCAGCCAACAATTGACAATTAATACTCGCTGTTCCTTTCAACTTGCAGATCACATTCGAAATCCTGCAAAATAAATATTTTCATTAGCAAAAATTTTCATAATAAGAAAGTCTCAGATTTGTTTTAAAATCACGTTCTGACAACTTTTAATACTTCAGGAATAGAACTAAAAGTTCACATTAGATTTATTGCCGTGTCTGTTGTGATTGCGGAACAAATGTAGCAGTTTCGGTGACATGTTCATAAACTTTATACTCTTTGCGGCATTATATTTCATCTCCAGCCAACAATTGACAATTAAAGCATTGACTGAGTCGGCTTCAACAAAAATAAATGCCGGTTCATTAATAGCTGTGTCGGTAAATTTTCCGATAACATTCAACCTCTAACAATATTAAACAGTCATCCGTAAATAGCACTACTTAATATGGGCCATACTTGCTAAAATCTATTTACAACAAAGTTTACTAAAATGTCAAAAGGGTTAATAAAAAATTCCGTCTCAAATACAAAGCTAAATGTGCTCTCTCTGTACCGGCATTTCGACTAATTTCCTCCAAATTGTGGTTATTCATATTCATTTAAAAGTTTTTACGATTGATAAAATTTTAACTTCCTTCTCCTTGCTTCAACTCTTGTCAAGTTCAACGGACTTTACTCAAAGTCTGACTAAACAATAGTACAATAATACAAATAAACACTTGCACGTAAACCAATCCAAAAAAACCTTAGCATCAGTCATTACACAAGAAAAGAATAAAAGCTTTTAAACCACACATGCATTTTGGCAAATTTCTTGCCAGCCTTCTTGCCCACCCCATTCTTGGCCATTTGCTCATTTTTGGCATTCTACGATTCTACCTCAAATATTATTTGTTCGGCTTGTGCCCGTAAGCCATTCACATTTTTGCAAAATTAATCCTTTGTTTCGTATCGTGAGTCGTGAACAAATCGTGCAATTTAAATAAATAGTTTCGTGCATGCATCCTTTTCTCCAACTTTTTGCCATGTCTGGAAGCAGTTGTCTCTCAATGCATGATTTACAGCTATCCTAATAACTAAGTTCATAAAATAGTGTTATGTTGAGAAGGGAATTTCTCACCTGAAATTTCACTCCATGTTCTTGATCATCATGATCCTCGCAACCGAGATGATTTTCTTCAATCTCTTCGTTTTCTGAGCAACTTGGCGAAATTAGCAGACATGGATTGAGATGTGCCCCGTGGTGGTTGTAGGATGATGTTGAAGCGTCATCTTTCATCAGATCCTCCGTATCGGATCTTCGTCCGTCCAGGTTAGAGCCTAACACTGCAAATTGCAAAAAATATACGTTAAGACATGGTAAATGGGTTATGGATTTCAAAATTACTTAAGAAACACTTTCACACTTGTGATGACAAAAATTCCTTTCATTGCATATTTTTAATTTTCTGGGTGTGATCCTTAGAATAGGAAAAAATAAGGAGAGAATAAAAGCAACGTGGGGTTGTTTGTATTTGCATTGAAAACTCCATGCATTGAATTGGAGCCCACACAATAAGAAAAGACTTTCATTACAAGTTTTACAACAATTATCCCGACCTGGCAAGCAGACCGGTGGAATGGAATGGGTACAATACAAAGAAAACAAGAAGACAAGAAATTTGAAGCCAAGTTTTTTTTTCTCTGAAGACATTGCAGAGCAACATTCAGCTATATACCCTCTCATTAAAGCCCATTTATTTTCTCAATCCTTGTCTTCTATTGGGACCCACCTCTACAGATAGTTAGGGTTCTACATTCTATTAAACTTTTCGACGTCGACAGCTGACACGACCCACCGATGGCTGTTCTGAAGAATAGAATACCATTCACTGCAACTGCATTGGTATGGTGGTTTGATGCATATCTTTAAAATCTCTAACGCAGTGTTTTCAATCTACAATGGTTGGAGTGAAGAGTTTGCAAGCAGAGATGATGAAGAATGGTGAGTTTCAGCATTGTACTCGCACAGTTTCTGTATTCTTACATCTCTCACTGATTTATCCTCGTTGTACTAATATGTGTTCAAGTGTTGCTGTATTTTGCAGTTGTGTGTATTGCAAAGCAGGAGAAAGAAATATATTTAACCATTCCATCTTCCATCACCAAAAAAATTAGATGTTCGTTCACCCATCATCATGTTGTGGATGGAATAGTCTCTGTCAAGGTATGGTTGGTAAAATCTGGATGGAATAGTTTGGTTGTCTTGTATGGAACATGGAATGGAAAAAAACCTTAAGACTTTTTAAAAAGTCGTATTTGTATTGCTTCATCCACCACCGCATCTTCAAGCCCCATGAATGAATGACTGAGTCTTGGGGCTGGACGATGAAACTGTGGAATGCAAGTTTCCTTTGTTGCCCTCCGAAATACTGCCTATTTCTAACAACCAAACCTAAACTAACTACCTGCCTCGCTACCAACTACCAATCTGGGTCTCTTGTAGTTGTAAGTAATACAAGCCTCATACTTATCTATAATGGACGGATGGATGGACGATAAAAGATTTGCTCTACCTTAAAATAAAAACTAGCCGAAGAATTCGACTGAGAGATCCCTTACTTAATCTTGATGTTGATACCTTCCAGATTAGAAACTCGTACAAAAATCTGAAGCCTCTGTTCAACCCAACGAACCATTCGTCTTGAGCCACAATCACTCATTACAATTTACAACCTACAATACAACAAGGATAAAAGATGGAATAAAAGAGCAGATTAGTTTGGTGGGGCTGGAAAGATATGCTGAGAAATGTATTGTATTTTCTAATTTTCCTCGTCTTCTACAAACTGTGGTTGTATGCAGATTCTGCAGACTATTCTGTACCGGTTTTCAGCTTCCCGTGCTTTATGGCATGAACAACCCCTGCATGTTCTCAAGGAGTGTAATAACAATAACATTACTAACGAACTAAATAGCCTTCCACTTCCACATTGGAAAAATTTTGTATGTGTATTAGAAAGGGCTTCTTGAGTTCGGTTGGAAGTTCTGGATGACTGGACTAACAAACGGAGTAAATTCTACTAGTTCACGGTTCAGGAATGTGGAAGAAGAGATAGTAATAAACCTTGTAGTAGTTAACAAGAGAGAAAGACGATGAAGAATGGATTCAGGGTGTGTCATGCCATGACAGTTCTGTGGTAATATCTGGAGAAAATATAGTATGATCATTGCCAATCCATAATCACAGTACTCTTTCTTTCTTGTTACAACTTTTCAATCTCAAATATCAGGAAAATGAAAAAAACGAATGATGATCAAATAACACTCCAGCATCCACCACACATCATTGAATGTTGCATATTAACCACATTCTATTAGCTCATAGTCATACTTTGTCCTTTTTGTATTGAGCTTACAAACAGCGTTGTAGAGCTTTAATTACAGTCAAGGCGTTAAAAAAGTGCTTTTTACTCTCCGTGTCTTAAAAGTTTCAGGTTTCCACTTGGGAAAAAATCAATCTTGCCGACAAACGTAATATTCACAACACAACGGCGCTCCATGATCATCATTCA
Organism: Folsomia manolachei; assembly: GCA_036491905.1. Classification (NCBI taxonomy): domain Eukaryota; kingdom Metazoa; phylum Arthropoda; class Collembola; order Entomobryomorpha; family Isotomidae; genus Folsomia; species Folsomia manolachei. The sequence goes on along the minus strand of JAAXNX010001373.1, from coordinate 1,590 downwards.
TATGGCTTGGTTGGCATTTATCCAGTTACTGCTTCTTGCCTGGCTTCTCAATCGACATTATCACCATCCATCCATAAAACGAAAGTGCTTTAAGCAGTTGGTAATTACGAATACGTGGTTGCATATTTAATTCAGTCATGTCATGTGCGAATGAATCTCTGCGGGGTTTTGTTGTCTTTGAGTATAAGAAGGAAGCCGCACTGCACTGCATTTGCCACTTTATTGTGGAAGTGTTAATTTGCAAGTAAAATTATTTCACTCAAGAATTTTTAGTTCAACTAGCAGCACACACCTATCACTGCCTCATCTTCACATATATGTATGGCACTATAATATTTGAACTGCATTCCACAATATGAGATCATAAACCGACCTGTAAATGCATCTCATGAAAGTCAAATGATCTCAAAACATATTCCACACTCATGTGATGGAAATGGCTTAATTAGTTTGGCGTCCATGTGCGACAGGTGAATTCTGGTTAAATAATTCAAGTCCTACATTTTAGTGCTTTAAACATGGAAGTTTTGCAGCGGAAGTAAAGAAAACCTCCTGAATTGATAACTGAGCAAAGTTTAGTTAATGTTTCGGATGTGCATTTTCGAATTATGAAGATGTGGAGTTCATCAAATAGTTATTGCATGGAACAAAGGAAACCGACACATAAAAAATAAGTTAAAAACTCTTCCAACATTAGTTATGTTACGTTTAATACAAATGTAAATAAAAGGACGCCGCTAGCACCCTGTATGATATGGCACAGTGCAGTTTACAGATAAATTGCATTTATTTTTTTTTTACATCCAGTTCAAATAGTACACAAACCACAAACCCTTCGAAGACAATCCCATTATCCGGCAAAGTATATGCATAATACACAAAGCATGAGATTGATCATCAGCCAGTATGCAATATGCAGTATGACTCTTTACCCGGTAAACCAATAATCATAATGCGGCAAAAGGTGAAGTAAAGTCAACACTGAATCCCTCAGTCAGTGTCGGACAGGACAGAGTCGGCGATTAAAAAGGGAAATATTTAAGAAAAAAGGGTTGACTTGACTTGATTCTCAATCCTGTTTGTTTGGTGGACATCCATCCAACGTCAACAAAAAGTTTGTGAATAAAAAGGAAGAATCATGTTCTTCAAGTAAGAGGAACGAAGGCATTGCTATGAATAGGCAAAAAGCTTTGGGGTTCAGTGGATAGGGTTAGTTACAGCATTACAGCTCCGTCTGATATAAATGATGGCTATGTCGGCGAGGTAGAAAGAAGCCTCAAGGACTCCTTTGATCTTCTGCCGACATCAATTGACTGCGTTGGGGACGCGGACGAAACGAGAAAACCCAAAGGAACCTCAGTCCATCATTGCTACGATGGTCAGAACTTCTGACTCAGAACAACCTTTACCAAAACCAGACACAGGCAACTCGAATAGTGGAGTGAGACTCTTAATGTCCGACTTTTTTTTAACTTAGATTTTACCACCGATCTTTTTAGTTGGAAGGAATATTATATTATTCAACATGCAACTCAACTCTGACATTATAGCTAACCGCTTTTTGTGACTGGCTATTTAATCGCTATGTTT